>AFQZ01000726.1:0-26220 GCA_000222935.2 Aciculosporium take MAFF-241224 | reverse complement strand
TACTTACTTATAAGTAAGAGACTTCCAATACTGCTGTGGGATAGTATTAGGTATAATTAGGCGTGCCTTCTTATATCTAGCTATACCTCACAATAAGACTAAAACTTTATAGGACTATAAGGTATCTTAATAATATAAGTCTTTCCTTTTATTAAGAGAAGTTTATAAAGGCTAGTTTATTTAACTTTTTTATAATAAACTTATATATTAAAGCTTAAGGGAAGAGTATATATAGGCAGGGTTATTAAGCTATTATAGGTATTAAGAGTATTATAAACTTAGCGCCTTATAAAACTGTGTCTTACTTTGTTTATTGCTTTTTAAAGTATTTTAGCTCTTTAAGCAACTGTAAAGCTTAGGGGGGAATTATTTGTTAGTCTTAGATAGGTTCTAAAGACTAAAAGGGTAGGAATAAGTCTATTTAGACTAGCAGAGTTATTAACTGCTTTAACAGCTATTTAAAGTATCTGCTTTTTTAACAAAAGACCGTTAGCTTTAGTCTTAATAATATCATATGCTCTATAAAGAGGGGCATAATATCGCTTAAGTTTTCCAATACTATTGTAAGCCTTAACAGGGACTTTATTAATGTTAATTAATAATAGTTAAGCTAGATGCCTAAATTTGCTAAAAGTAAAGTTTCTTCTAGCATTATGGACTATCTAGTCTAGAGGTCTAAGATATATATTAATCTAGCACTTTTTAAGGGCATTTTAAATATCTTAAGCTTTCTATTATTAGGATTTAAGAAAGCAGGCAGCTTAAAATAATGTTATTAAATCTATAATATATAGGACCGGCTTATCATTAATTTGCATGATATTAACGAGAACCTTGTAGTTAAATTCAATATTATCCTTAAGAGTAAATTTAAATTTACTTAGGGCTTTTGTGTTTATTTGGCATTAATAGCAAGCATGCGTGATTTTCCCTATATTAGCCTTATTAAATTCTTTACTAGCTCTAGTAAGAAGGTTATTTAATTGGTTGATTAACGGATGACTAAATTAGTAATAAAGTTAACGGATTTCGGTTTTAAAAAGCATAAAGATAGCAGGTTCTTAAAAACTAGCTGTTTACTAAGAATATCCCTATTTCCTAATAATAGGTACTTTCTTATCTCCTTAGATTAGAAGATTCTTAAGATTGTTAAGCTTAACACTTATTTTATTCATATTTATAATAAAATATAAAAATAGTATAATACTATTAAGCATATAAAAAGGTATTATACTAAAAATCGTTAAAAGCTTTAAAATACTAGTTAAAGTTACAGTACTGGCTCTAAAGGTAATAGTCCTTTAGTTAAAAGAATGCTTAATTATAAGGTTTTTTATAATTTTTATTAGAGCATTAACTTAGCCTTAGCTAGTAGTTGAAATTCCTAATGCTCCTATATTTAGGAGTATACCGTAAAATGTATCCGCTATATATCTTATATTTATAAGATATATATGTTATTAAGGTTGTTTATTAGTATTATAGTCGCAGGGGTCTTTAAGAAATAAGGCATATTTAAAAGCATTATTCTGTAAGAAGTTCACAGTTAATTAGGAAAAGAGTAGGGGATTTAGTGCTTATATAAAGAATGTTATAAAGGAGAGAATATTATAAGCCTCTTTATTATCTGGTTTCTCTTTTTTATTAGTAGTAAGAAAAGTAGCGTTCTAAGTGGCTTTTTTATATTCATTCTTACTACTATTATTAGTAGTAGTAAGTTAGGCTATTTTGCCTTTATAGGCCTATAGGAATATATAGTATTAGCGTTTAAAGGGTGGTTTTTAGTGTTTTCTATTATTCTACTAAGTTGCTTTTGCTTTCTTCTGCTTAGAGGTAGGATAGTTAGTTAACTAGCATCCTTTTTTATAGTAGATAAAGCATTTCTTTAAGCTTGCTCTAGCTTGAGGTTTTTTATAATATATAGCTTATAAATAGCGTTAGTCTGTAAACATTACTATATTAGTGTTTTAGTCTGTAGACTAGGCAATAAGGGCATTTAGATTATTATTAGTAATTGTTAGTAACTAACTTATAGAGGTTAGTAGTATATCCATTGCTAAGAGGTAATTTTAAAGATTACTAACAAATCCTTTAAAGGTTAGCACATTTTTAAATTTAGTATTATAGAAATTATTGTTGTTTTTTATTACTTGCCATACTTAATAAAGAAGAATTATATCTTGCTTAAGAGGGTTATAAAGGTTATTAAATATCTTTATAAGTTAGTTAAAAAGAATTTCTAGGCATTTTAACTTGTTTTTTATTAGATGTTCTATAATAATATAGCAAAGGTATAAATTAGTAAATTATGTTTTATAGAAGCTCTTATTCTTAAGTGTTTTAAAGTGATTCCTAATGTTCTAAGTTATCTCCTTAAATAGAATTATCTTTACTCTAAAGTATTTAAGGAAGTATATATAGGCTTTACCTTAAAGCATAATAAGGAAGGCTTTTAGATAAAGTAAGGGGGAAACTCCTACTTAAGAACATTTCTCTTTAAAATATAGTAACTTCTTATTAATAAAGTTATACACTTCTCTAAAATATTATTCTTTTTTTTAGTAAAGTCTCTTAAGAGTATTAAGGGCTTTTTAATTACTATTAAAAAGTGTTCTAGTTAGGGTTTATGGTTCTAGGGGAGGGTCTTTAGTTAAATGAAAATCTTTATTATTAAAGTCCTTATTATTAAAAAGTTTAAGTTATTAAATCTCTTTTCCTTTTCTAGTTGCTTTTTTTAGTAAAGGTTTATATTCTGTGTTAGGGTTAATGTTTAAGATATTAACAAGATCTTTAGAGACATTTAATCTTAATCCTCTAGCTATTTTAACACTATTATTATTAAGGTAATTATAAAGGGTATACTTAAGGTTGTTGTTAATTTTATTAAAAGTATCCTTTGTTTAATTTTTATAATTTCACTAGAAGTTAATAAGAAGATTACGCCCTTTTCCTTTATTAAGAATATAGTAGTTAATCGTATATATAATACAGTTATTAATCTGTTGTTTAGTAGCTGTATTAATATTAATATTGTTAACTAACTTAGTCTAATTAAAGAATAGAATTAAATAGTGCTTATAAAGTTTTTAAAGAAAAGTGCTCTTTAAAAGTTCTCTTCTGTAGATATCTTTTTAGAGTTGTTTATTAAAATCATTTATTTTTCCTTAGCTTAAAGATATTTTAGTGTTTTAAGCTAAGCTTTGTGTTTAGTACTAATTAAAGTAATTAGCATTAGTTCTCTATAAATAATAGTAAAGATCTGGTTTTAATTATAGATAAGTAATAGTTAATAATAAGGGAGAAGATCTATAAGAAATAAGTCTTCTTATAATTATAAATGATTTAATAGTTAACAATTTAAAGAAATAATCCTTTAGTTAGCATAATATTGGAATTTCTTATAGTTATGTAAGTGAAAGCGTTCGGACGAGTCTCTTCTAGGTATAACCTAATAAATCTGTGGTTATTAGTAACTACTAATTAGTATTAGTAACTCTTAGGTTATAAGTATGCTATAGTACAAATATAAGGGGGGGGTTTAATAATTAATTCATTTATATCTATTAAAGAGGGGAAGAAGTAGGCTATAATGCAGAGGTATAGTGTTATAGCCACGTTACAGCCCTAGGTTATATAACCTATAATCCAGCCAATCAGGGTGCATGCATTCTATGTGCGACCCATAATTCCTAGTTAATGCGGCATATCCCTTCCATCATCCATACGAGCGATTCTGACAAACTTTATTGCTAATTTAGTTATCCGTTAATTAACTAATTAAATAACCTTCTTGCTAGGGCTGGTAAAGAATTTAATAAGGCTAATATAGGAAGAATTACATATACTTGCTATTAATACCAGATAAATACAAAAGCTCTAAGTAGATTTAAATTCACTCTTAAAGATAATATTAAATTTAACTACAAGGTCCTCGTTAATATTATATAAATTAACGAGAAGCTAGTCCTATACGTTATAGATTTAGCAATATTATTTTAAGCTACCCGCTTTCTTAGACCCTAATAACAGAAAGCTTAAGATATTTAAAATGCCTTTAAAGAGTGCTAAATTAACATATATCTTAAACCCCCAGACTAGATAGTCTATAATACTAGAAGAAACTTTGCTTCTAGTAAATTTAGGCATTTAGCTTAACTATTATTAATTAATATTAATAAAGTCCCTGTTAAGGCTTACAATAGTATTAGAAAACTTAAGTAATATTATGCCCCTCTTTACAAAGCATATAATATTATTAAGACTAAAGCTAATAGTCTTCTCTTAAAAGAGCAGATACTTTAAATA
This sequence comes from Aciculosporium take MAFF-241224, assembly GCA_000222935.2. NCBI lineage: Eukaryota > Fungi > Ascomycota > Sordariomycetes > Hypocreales > Clavicipitaceae > Aciculosporium > Aciculosporium take. The sequence continues at coordinate 21,915 of AFQZ01000726.1, read as the reverse complement.
GCTATTAAAGTAGTTAATAACTCTACTAGTTTAAATAGTCTTATTCCTACGCTCCTAGTCTTTAGAACCTATCTAAGGATAACAAATAATTCCCCCCTAAGCTTTATAGTTACCTAAAGAGCTAAGGTACTTTAAAAAGCAATAAATAAAGCAAGACGTAGTCTTATAAGGCACTAAGTCCATAATGCTTTAAATACCTATAACAGCCTAATAACCCTGCCTATATATACTCTTCTTTTAAATTCTAATATATAAGTTTATTATAAAAAAGGCAAATAAACTAGCCCCTATAAGCTTCTCTTAATAGAAGGAAAGACTTATATTATTAAGATGCCTTATAGCCTTATAAAGTTTTAGTCTATAGTTATTAAACCATATATAACCTTACTAAAGGTGGAATCTTCTTATAAGAAAGACCTGGTTTATAAGGAAAACCTGGTTTAAGGTAATAAAAATTATAAAAACCCTCTTAATAACCTAATAACTCTATTATAAAGAGGATATAAAAGACCCTAGAAATACCCTTAAGCAGAGGCTTTTCTTACTAAGAAAGAAAAGGCTGATTTTTAACTTATAATTAACCTTTACACATAAGGAAAAATTAATACACCTAGAGAATCTTTTAAACTCTCTAACAAAGCAGAGATTAATGCTTTACTAGTAAGGAATATGTTTAAATTTATAAAATTTAACCTATAAAGGTATAAAGGCAAAAGACTCTTTAGCTTGCAAATAGTAAGAGAAGTTAAAGGCAAGGTAACTAACTCCCTATATAAAAAGTTATAATATATTATCTAAGGCTATAGTAACTAAGGAAAGGAAGTTATTCTTATGCAGTCCCTAACAATATAAAGAGCTAGTTAAAGGCTTATTATTACTCTTGCTTTATTATTAAAAAGAGAAGGCATTACGGCTTAGTTAAGGGATATTACCTAAGCATATATACAGTTATAAATGAAGCTTAATTGTATAATTCTTATAAAGCTTCCTGTATAAATTACATACCTTTACCTACTAGACATTATTATGGTTATAATTAAGCTGCTATACAGAATAGTAAAGGCTGGCATATATTAGTAGTCAACGTATTTTAATCATTATTATTAAAAGCTACAGATAGTAACCTCTATATATAACCCTTACCTCCTTATTTTTTCTAGTAAAAGCTTGTGTTTTAGAATTATTAGAATACAGACTAATAATACCTTAGGACTTAGCAATGCTAAGTTTTTTAATTATAAAGAGGTTAAGTTAAAAAACGCTAAATTCCTTGTAAAGCTAAAAGAGAGATTAATGATTTTAATACTATTAATATTTAATAGTTGCATTTTAAGCAAAGTTAATAATAATACCTTTTTTTTATAATAAAAGGCATAAGGAAGAAAGCTATTATAAGTTTATAACCCGACCGACTAAGCGAAATATATTAAATAGCAAGCATAAGGAGCGTATATTACTCTAATATGTTAATCTAAAGCATCTTATAATCTTTCTATTGCTACCTAAGTTTAATATCTAGGATTTAACAATGTTTTAAGGCTTAATAAAAGACTTTAATAGCAAATTAATAATTAAGACTATGGACTTTAATATATATCTCTCTTATTAAAAAACGCCGCTTTTTATATTTTTATTAATAGTTCTTTTACAAATAATAAAGACCTTAGCTCTTAACTAGGCTATATAATCATCCTAGGCAATAAAAGGAAGGATAATAATACCTTTAAATTCACCCTTGGAGGAAATATTATAATATATAGCTTAACTAAATCTAAAAGAGTTATAAGGAGTGCCTTACCTTCTAAGCTATATAGGATGGTTTAAGGTATTAATATTGCCTATGTAATAAGCACTACTCTAAATATTATTACTAATTAAATTAATAAGCTAAAAATCCTAATGATTATATATACTAACTCTTTCTTATTATATAAGTATATTATTAAGCTAGGGATAATAAAGGAAAAGAGGCTAATAATTAATATTATAACTTTATAGTAGTTATATAAGAGGAGGGAAGTAGCCAAGATCCGCTGGATTAATAGTAATAATAATCCTATAGATATAATAACAAAAGCTTTACTAAACAAAGCTCTTAAGACCTTTATAATAAGAAATAAAGTCTAAATTCATATAGAAGAATAGGTTAAAAGACTTATTATAAGAATTGCTATAAGAGCCGCTGCTAGAGCCACTAAAGATTAGAAAAGTCCTAATTCCCTACCAAATTCAATAACAAATTAAGCGCCCAATAAAGAGCTCAAATTTAACAAATTTAAACGCGATTATAAGCGCCTAATTTAGTAGGATTAAACGCAGGAATTACACCCTTTAGCCCCCCCCCCCCATAACACTCTTTACCTCTACAACCATTTAGCCTAGACTAACAAAAGTTATTTATTTAAAGGATGTTTTTTTTCGCATTATTATTTATTGGTTAATATCTGATTATTAGGGCGTTTTATGTATTTTTAAAGCAATTCCTTTTCTTCTTTAACAAAGAGAGAATTTGCAAGTGTTAGAATCGCTTATATAAATAATGGAAGGAATACGCTATATTAACCAGGAATTATAGGTTGCACACAGAATACACACACCCTAATTAGCTAGATTACAGGTTATGTAACCTAGGGCTATAATGTAGCTATAACACTACACCTCTGTATTATAGCCTGCTTTTTCCCCTTTTTTAAAGAGATAAATGAATTAAATATTAAACCCCCCCCCCTTACATTTATGCTGCAGCATACTTGTAACCTGAGCGTTACCAACATTGTCCATTTTAAATAAAAATTAGTTCTTACTAAAGGATGTAAATAGGCGGATTTTATTAAATTATTAAAACTATACATGGCCTTAAATAAAAAGATATATAATTTTTATATAGGGCAGGATATCCCCTGTACTGATTATAAATAAGTAGTAGTAAGACTTTAGGGTATTACCCTTAATATTAAGTCTTATAACCTAAAAGAATAATTAAAGACTAAATATAAAGGGCAAACTAGATTTCCTTTAGGCATGTCTTATAAAAAGGACAGGGATATATAAATAATAGGAGTAAATGTTATGTCTTTTATAAGGTACTAAAACGTAGGTAAAACCCGTGCTAAGTGGGTATTAGCAGAAACAATATAGGTTTATAGAGATAATAACTAATGTCTGCATTGTAGTACTACTAGCTATTAAGCAAAGGCTTGCTACCTCCTTCTAGTATGTTGTCTGAATTCTAATATTTATATTATAAAAATAATAAGCCCCTAAGTAGAATTTAAAGTAAAAGAGGATTTAGAAAAAAATAGCCCTTAAGCTTAAGGCTTAGCAAGGGGGTAGAAAAAGGTAGAAAGCTGTCTTACTAAATACTACCTACAGGTAAAGGCATATATAAACAGATAGAGAAAAATATAAACTTAACTCCCTTTTTAATACTAGTTCTATTTAATAAGAAAGCCTTTACTAATGCATAAGTAGATAATGGTTATAATAGTTATGCTACTATAAGCAAATCCTTTATATAATACATGGGATTTTCTATAATTAATTTAGCCTAACTATAACAAATATAAACAGCCGTGTCTATTAAGAAACAGGGCTAAAAGGGTTTCTATTAGGGTCCTATAAAGATATTAAGGTTTACCTAATTTATGGCTAACATAAGTGGATAGAGTTTCCCAGTTTTTGTATATATAATACCAGAACTTACCTATTTATATATCTTAAGGACCCCTTAGTTAAAACGATATAATATTAAAATTTATACTATATAAGAATCTCTTATAGTCCGCTCTTTAAGAAATCTTTAGGTTTAGGCAATAACTATAAGGAAAACTAATAATTTAATAATAGAAATATTAGGCTCTGTTTATAGGGGAATAGCATAATAAGTAGTAATAAAAAAACAAATGGATATACAGTTCTTAGCTACTAGCTTATAAAATATAACCTTTATACTAATAGTTATACCCATAGCAGACCCTACTTAGGCCTTAATAAACTGCTTACCTAAGGAGCTTCAGGATTTTCTAGCCTTATTTAATAAAGAAAAGGCAAATATATTGCTATTATACTAGGGAACTACAAACCATTACATTTAGCTACAGAAAAACCCTAATAGGACAGAGCTAGAGCTCCCTTAGGCCCCCTTATATAATATACCTTAGGAATAGCTTCTAGAAATTTAGAAATAAATCGTAGACTTTTAGAATAAAGGTTAAATCTAGGCAAGCTCTTCCTTAGCTAGGGCTTTAGTCCTGCTAGTTAAGAAAGCTAAGGGGGGTTAGTAGTTTTATATTAATTATTAAGCACTAAATAAAGTTATAATTTAGGATAAATATCCTCTTCCCTTAATTAAGGAAACGCTTTACTCCCTAGCTAGGGCAAGGTATTTTACTAAACTTAATGTTTATATAGCTTTTTATAAACTATAGGTTATATAAGGGAATAAGGGCCTAACTGCGTTTTAGACTAGGTTTAGATTATTTAAGTAGCTAGTTTGCCTATTTAGTTTAGCTAGGGCGCCCGCTACTTTTTAATATTATATTAATAATGTATTAGAGAATATATTAGGAGATTATATAATGGCTTACTTAGATGACATCCTTATCTATTCCGGAGGTTTAAAGAAGGATTATATGTAAAAAGTATAAGAAGTTCTATGCTATTTAGAATAAGCTAGGCTATATTTAGATATTAATAAGTATACGTTTATAGTTTAGGAAGTAAAATACTTAGGATTTATTATAGAAGCAGGAAAAGCTATCTATCCTAATATAGAGAAAATTACAGCTATTTAGGACTAGAAGTCACCCTAATTAGTACGCAGAGTAAGGAGTTTTTTAGGCTTTGTGAACTTTTATGAGGAATTTATTAATAATTTCTCAGACCTGGCAGGGCCCCTTACTAACCTTACTAAGAAGGCAGCTAGGTTCTATTAGACTTCTAAATATAAGAAGGCATTTTAGGCGCTTAAGACAGCTTTTATATTATTCTTAATTCTTACGTAATAAGACCCTAACCTAGAGACATAAGTAAAAGCCAACTCTTTTAATAAGGCAATAGGCGGATGCCTTTTATAATACGATTTAAAGGGTATATGGTGGCCTATTACATATTACTTAGTATAACTTACAGTAGTATAACAGAACTATACAATTTATAATAAGGAGCTTTATAGTATTATTTCTTATCTTAAGGTATGGTTGGCAGAACTGCAAAGTATGGCCTAACTGTTTATAATTCTTACTAACTATAAAAATCTGGAATATTTTACAGCCCCTTAAGAAATATTAAAAAGGCAGGCAAGATGGGCTAAAACATTATCTATTTTTAATTTTTACCTTTAATATTATTTAGGTATATAGGCAGGTAGGCCAGATACTCTCTCTTAATAGGAGCAAGATTAAGGTTAAAGGAGCCGTCCTATAGGGTGTATTATACGTCCGTTCTAAAGTCCAGATACAGGCAATATATCCCTAGTAGGAGTATAAATAACAGCTAAGCTAAAGGAGGATAGCGACTAGGATAATAATAATCTGGATAAAACAATTACATAGGACGTTATTAGTATAGACTTAGTAAGGCTATTATTATAAGGTTTTAACCTTTTCTAGGATAAATACCTTTAAGATTTATAGAACTAAGGAGTTACTATAAATGGCTTATATAGCATAAAATTAGAAGTAGTTTGGATAGTAAAGCAGAAATTTCCTGCCTTTATAAGGACTAAATCTTAAATAGCAGATTATATATTAAATGCCTAAAGAGCACTATAATTCCAGGGGCAGCTCTGAATTTCCTAATATAAGCCTCTTATTATATTGCTTATATAATAGGTTTATAACTTGCTTATATTAGGTTACCTAAGTAGGAATACTACTTTCTAGGCATTATAAAGAGATTATTACTAGGATGGGATGTTAAAAGATATAATATAGTTTATATGGAATTACTACTATTATAGTGGGAGAAAGAGTTAATAGCTTTAACAGGGGCTTTTAAAACCTATACTAGTAGCAGACTATTACTAGTTATAAATATTAGTGGATTTTATAACTAATCTTTCTATATATAATAAGGAGTTACTATACTACCTAATAGTTATTACGGATTACCTCTCTAAGTATATATAGTTAAAGGTAATAATAAGTATAGCGGCTAAGGCATATGTAGAACGCTTTAAATACTACTAGTAGTAATTCCATAGTTTTTCTTACTAGATTATTTCTAACTGCAGATTAGATTAGCTTAGCCGTTTTTAGACTATACTTTATAAGAAGGTAGGTATAAAATAGCTATTATTTACATTATATTACCCTTAAATAAACAGCAGAATAGAATAAGTAAACTAAGAGATACAGGTAGTTCTCCAAGTAGTTATTACCTTTTTGTAATATAATTAGGCTAATTATCTCCTGGCTTGCTAAATAGCACTTAATAACCGAATGTCTATAGTAACCAGGCTAAGTACAAACCAGGCACTAAAGGGGTTTAATATTAAGCTAATTTAATAAGTATTAGACATAACTAAGAGTCTAACTTTACCTAAAGAGAGGGCTGTATTATTCCTAGAATATCTCTAAGAGGGAACAACACTAGCCTAGGCAGCAATTGACTTTATATAATAATAATAATAGGATGCAGCAAATGCTTCCTAATAACTAGCAGAATAATACCAGGCAGGAGACTTTATGTAATTAAATCTGCACTATATTAAGACTAATCGCCCTAGCTAGAAACTTAACTAGGTTAAGGCAAAATATTAGGTTTTAAACATACTAATATTACTTACTATCTGACTTAATATCCCACAGGGTATATACCCTGTCTTTTATATAAACTTAATAAAGAGGGCTATATTTAACCTGCTTTTATTATAACTACTAGCGGATTCTAGACTAGGGCTAACACTCTTATTACATAAAGATAATCCAGAGTTAGTAGAATACAAAGTAAAGGATATATTAGTAGTAAGAAATATATAAGGTTATAGAAACCAACGGGATATACTAGTTAAATAGGTTAGGTATACCTAGCTAATATAGAAGCCCTTAGAAAGTTTCCTAAAGATAGCAGTACTAAAGAGATTTAAAGCATAATAGGGTAATATATATAGTTATAACAGGCCTAAACAGAGGGCAAACTAGATTTAATCTACAAAATTCTATAAAAATAGACCGAGTCTAAACCTATACATAAAAAAAAAAAAATAGCATATAGCTGTTATTACTTCTTTTGCTCTTTGGCCTCCTTATAGAGGCGCTTTTGCTTTGCTTTTTACGCTACTCAGACGCGATTCTCCTTCTCTTTAGCCTCTTAAATAGCATTAGTTATAGTATTATTAATGTTAGTAACTCTCAGGTTACAAGTATGCTGCAGCACAAATATAGGGGGGGGTTTAATAATTAATTTATCTATATTTATAAAAGAGGGGAAGAAGCAGGCTATAATGCAGAGGTATAGTGTTATAGCCACGTTACAGCCCCAGGTCACATAACCTATAATCCAGCCAATTAGGGTGCGTACATTCTATATGTAACTTATAATTCCTAGTTAATATAGCGTATCCCTTTTATTATTTATACAAGCGATTCTGACACTTGTAAATTCTCTCTTTATTAAAGAAAAAGAGGAATTGCTTTAAAATGCATAAAAACGCCCTAATAATCAGATATTTTTAAACAAATAATAAAGCAATAAAAACATCCTTTAAATAAATAACTTTTGTTAGTCCAGGTCAAGTGGTTGTAAGGCTAAAGAGTGTTATTAGGGGGGGGGGGGCTAAAGGGTATAATTCCCGCGTTTAATCCTACTAAATTAGGCACTTATAATCGCGTTTAAATTTATTAAATTTAAGCTCTTTATTAGGCGCTTAATTTGTTATTAAATTTAGTAGGGAATTAGGACTTTTCTAATCTTTAGCGGCTTTAGTAGCGGCTCCCGCGGCAATTCTTATAATAGGTCTTTTAACCCATCCTTTTACACGGATTTAGGCTTTATTCTTTATTATAAAGGTCTTAAGAGCTTTGTTTAGTAAAGCTTTTATTATTATATCTATAGGATTATTATTACTATTAATCTAGCAGATCTTAGCTACTTCTCTATTCTTATATAACTACTATAAAGCTATAATATTAATTATTAGCCTTTTTTCCTTTATTATCCCTAGCTTAATAATATATTTATATAGCAAGAAAGAGTTAGTGCATATTATTATTAGAATTTTCAGCTTATTTAATTAGTTAGTAATAATATTTAAAGTAGTGCTTATTACGTAAGTAATATTAACACCTTAAACCATCCCATATAGCTTGGAAGCTAATACACTTCTTATAACTCTTTTAGATTTTATTAAGCTATATATTATGATATTTCCTCTAAGGGTAAATTTAAAGGTATTATTATCCTTCCTTTTATTACCTAGGATAATTATATAGCCTAGTTAAGAGCTAAGGTCTTTATTATTTACAAAAGAACTATTAATAAAGATATAAAGAGCAGCGTTTTCTAATAAGAGAAATATATATTAAAGTCTATAGTCTTAATTATTAATTTGCTATTAAAGTCTTTTATTAAACCTTAAAACATTATTAGATTCCAGATATTAAACTTAGACAGCAACAGAAAGATTATAAGATGCTTTAGGTTAATATATTAGAGCAATATATGCTCCTTATGCTTGCTGTTTAACATATTTTGCTTAGTTAGTTAGGTTATTAACTTATAATAGCTTCCTTCCTTATGCCTTTTATTGCAAAAAGAAGGTATTATTATTAACTTTACTTAAAATGCAACTATTAAACATTAATAGTATTAAAATTATTAATCTTTCTTTTGGCTTTGCAAGGAATTTGGCGTTTTTTAACTTAACCTCTTTATAATTAAAAAACTTAGCATTACTAAGTCCTAAGGTATTATTAGTTTGCATTTTAATAATTCTAAAACATAAGCTTTTACTAGAAGAAATAAGAAGGTAAGGGTCATATATAAAGGTTATTATCTATAGCTTTTAACAGTAATAATTAAAATACATTAACTACTAATACATACCAGCCTTTGCTATTTTGTATAATAGCTTAATTATGACTATAATAACATCTAGCGGGTAGAGGTATGTAATTTATATAGAAAGCTTTATAAGAATTATATAATTAAGCTTTATTTATAACTATATATATACCTAAGTAATATCTCTTAATTAAGCCATAATACCTTCTCTTTTTAATAATAAGGCAAGGGTAATAATAAGCCTTTAACTTGCTCTTTAAATTATTAGGGACTATATAAGGATAACCTCTTTCCCACGGTTGCTATGTCCTTAAATAACATATTGTGACTTTTTATATAGGGAGTTTATTGCTTTGCCTTTAACTTTTCTTACTATCTGCAAATTAAAGAGTCTTTTGCCTCTGTATCTTTATAGGTTAAATTTTATAAATTTAAACATATTCCTAGCTAGTAAAGCATTAATTTCTGCTTTATTAGAGAGTTTAAAAGGTTTACTAGGTATATTTATCTTTTCTTACATGCAAAGGTTAATTATAAGCTAAAAGTTAGCTTTTTCTTTTTTAGTTAAAAAAGCCTCTGCTTAAGGGTTTTTCTAGGGTCTTTTACGTTCTCTTTATAGCGGATTTATAGCCTTATTAGTTGGATTCTTATAAGTTTTGTTAATTTTAGTATCTTTTTAGTTTAGGTTGTTTAGGTATAGGCCTTATATTCCTTAGGAACTTAAGGGTTTATTACCTTAAACTAGGTCTTTTAAGTCTTCTTTATAAGAAGATTTTACCTTTAGTAAGGTTATATATAGTTTAATAACTATAGACTAAAACTTTATAAGACTATAAGGCATTTTAATAATATAAGTCTTTCCTTTTATTAAGAGAAGTTTATAAGGGCTAGTTTATTTACCTTTTTTATAATAAACTTATATATTAAAGCTTAAGGGAAAAGTATATATAAGCAGGGTTATTAGGCTGTTACAGGTATTAAGAGCATTATAGACTTAATGCCTTATAAGACTGCGTCTTGCTTTATTTATTACTTTTTAAAGTATTTTAGCTCTTTAGGTAATTATAAAGCTTAGGGGGGAATTATTTGTTAGTTTTAAATAGGTTCTAAAGACTAAAAGGGTAGGAATAAGTCCATTTAGACTAGCAGAGTTATTAACTGCTTTAATAGCTATTTAAAGTATTTGCTCTTTTAATAGAAAACCATTAGCTTTAGTCTTAATAATATTATATGCTTTATAAAGAGGGGCATAATATTACTTAAGTTTTCTAATGCTATTGTAAGCCTTAACAGGGACTTTGTTAATATTAATTAATAATAGTTAAGCTAAATGCCTAAATTCACTAAAAGCAAAGTTTTTTCTGGTATTATAGACTATTTAGTTTAGGGGTCTAAGATATGTATTAATCTAGTACTCTTTAAGGGCATTCTAAATATCTTAAGCTTTTTATTATTAGAATTTAAGAAAGCAGGCAGCTTAAAATAATATTACTAAATCTATAATATATAGGACTGGCTTATTATTAATTTACATAATATTAATAAGAACCTTATAGTTAAATTTAATATTGTCCTTAAGAGTGAATTTAAATCTACTTAAGGCTTTTATATTCATTTAGTATTAATGGCAAGCATACGTGATTTTCCCTATATTAGCCTTATTAAATTCTTTACTAGCTCTAGTAAGAAGGTTATTTAATTAGTTAATTGATAGATAACTAAATTAGCAATAAAGTTAATAGATTTTAGTTTTAAAAAGCATAAAGATAGCAGGTTCTTAAGAACTAGCTGTCTACTAAGGATATCCTTATTTCCTAATAATAGGTACCTTCTTATCTCCTTAGATTAAAAGATTCTTAAGATTATTAAGCTTAATACTTATTTTATTTATATTTATAATAAAATATAAAAACAGTATAGCACTATTAAGCATATAAAAAGGTATTATACTAAAAATCATTAAAAGCTTTAAAATACCAGTTAAAGTTACAGTACTGGCTCTAAAGGTAATGGTTCTTTAGTTAGAAGAATGCTTAATTATAAGTGTCGGAATCGCTCGTATGGATGATGGAAGGGATACGCCGCATTAACCAGGAATTGTGGGTTGCACACAGAATGCACGCACCCTAATTGGCTGGATCACAGGTCATGTGACCTAGGGCCGTACCGTGGCCACAACACCACACCTCCGCATCATAGCCTGCTTCTTCCCCTCTTTTAGAGATATAAATGAATTAATTATTGAACCCCCCCCCCACGGTTGTGCTGCAGCATACCTGTAACCTGAGCGTTCCCAACACTAATTAGTGGTTGCTAATAACTACAGATTTGTTAGGTCACACCCAGAAGAGACTCGTCCGAACGCTTTTACTCTACATAACTACAAGAAATTCTAACGTTATGCTAACTAAAGGATTATTTCTTCAATCATTAATTATTAAATCATCCACGATCATAAGAAGACTTAACTCTTATAAATCTTCTCCCTTATTATTAACTATTACTCGTCCACAATTAAAACTAGATCTTCACTGTTATTCACAGAGAATCAACCAATGCTAACTGCTTTAATCAGTACTAAACACAAAGCCTAAAACACTAAAAATATCATTAAGCTAAGGAAAAATAGAAGACTTTAATGAATAACTCCAGAAAGACGTCTACAGAAAAGAACTTCTAAAGAGTTCCCTACCTTAAAAACTTCACAAGCACTGTCTAATTATATCCATAAATTAAACCAGGTTAGTCAATAACATTAATATTAATACAGCCACTAAACAAGATATTAATAACCATATTGCCTACACACTCCACTATTATATTCTTAATAAAGGAAAAGGTCGTGATCTCCTTGTCAACTTCTAACAAGATTATAAAAACTGGACTAAGGATACTTTTAATAAAATTAACAACAACCTTAAGTATACCCTTCGTGATTACCTTAATGACAATGGTGTCAAAACAGCCAGAGGATTAAGATTAAATATCTCTGAAGATCTTGTTAATATCTTAAATATTAACCCCGACACGGAATACAAGCCTTTACCAGATAAAGTAACTAGGAAAGGAAAAGAAGCTCAATAACTAGAACTTTCTAATGATAAGGATTCCTATTATAATGAAGATTTTCATTCAACCGCAGACCCTTAACCAGAACCACAAGCCCCAACCGGAACACTTTCTAATAGCAATCAAAAAGCCCTTAATACTCTTAAGAGACTTTACTAGAAAGAAGAATAATATTCTAGAGAAGTGTATGACTTTATTAACGAGAAGTTACTATATTTTAAAGAGAAATGTTCTTAAGCAGGAGTTTCCCTCTCCCTTTACCTAAAAGCCTTCCCTATTATGCTTTAAGGGAAAGCCTACACATACTTCCTTAAATACTTCAGAATAAAGATAATTCCATTTAAAGAAATAACTCGGAACATCAGGAATCACTTTAAAACACCTGAAAATCAAAGCTTCTACAAATCACAATTTGCCGATTTATGCCTTCGCCACATTATTATAAAACATCCAATAAAGAATAAGTCAGAATGCTTAGAAATTCTTCTCAACCGACTTATGAAGATATTTAATAGCCTTTATAACCCTCTTGAATAAGATATAATTCTTCTTTATTAAGTACGACAAGCAATAGAAAATGACAACGATTTCTATAATGCTAAATTCAGGAATGTGCCAACCTTCAAAGGATTTGTTAGTGATCTTTGAAATTGCCTCTTAGCAATAGACATACCACCAACCTCTACAAGTTAGTTACTAATAACTACTAACAACAATTCGACTGCCCTTATTGCCCGGTCCACAGACTAAAACACCAATATAGCGATGTTTACAAACCAACACTATTCATAAGCTATATATCGTGAAAAACCTTAAGCCAGAGCAAGCTTAAAGAAATGCTTTGTCTGCCGTAAAGAAGGATGCTAGTTAACTAACCATCCTGCCTTTAAGCAAAAGAAAGCAAAAGCAACTTAGTAGAATAACAGAAAACACCAAAAACCACCCTCTAAACGCCAATACCATGCATTCCTACAGGCCTATAAAGGCGAAATAGCCTAACTTACTGCTACTAATAATAGCAGTAAGGACAAACACGAAAAAGCCGCTTAGAACGCCGCTTTCCTTACTACTAATAAAAAAGAGGAACCAGATAACAAAGAGGCTCGTAATACTCTCTCCTTCACAACATTCTTTATACAAGCACTAAATCCCCCACTCTTTTCCCAATTAACTGTAAACTTCTTACAGGATAATACTTTCAAACATGCCTTATTTCTTAAAGACCCCTACGACTACAATACTGATAAACAACCTTAACAACACGTGTATCTTATAAATACAAGATATGCAGCGGATACATTTCATAGTATACTCCCGGATATAAGAGCATTAGGAATTTTAACTGCTGGCTAAGGCCAAGTTAACGCTCTAATGAAAATCATAAAGAACCTTACAATTAAGCATTCCTCTGACTAAAGAACTATCACCTTTAGAGCCGGTACTGCGACTTTAACTAGTATTTTAAAGCTTCCGACGATTTTTAGCACAATACCTTTCTATATGCTTAATAGTGCCACACTGTTTTTATATTCTATCACAGACATAAATAGAATAAATGTCAAACTTAACAATCTTAAGAATCTTCTAATCTAAGAAGACAAAAAGGTACCCATTATTAGGAAATAAGGACATCCTTAGTGAACAGCCAGTTCTTAAGAACCTGCCATCTTCATGCTTTCTAAAGCCGAAATCCGTCAACTTCATCGCCGATTTGGTCATCCGTCAATTAACCAATTAAATAACCTTCTCGCCAGGGCTGGGGAAGAATTCAATAAGGCTAACATAGGGAAAATCATGCATGCTTGCCATTAATGCCAGATGAACGCGAAAGCTCTAAGTAGATTTAAATTCACTCTTAAAGACAATATTAAATTTAACTACAAGGTCCTCGTTAATATCATATAAATTGACGAGAAGCCGGTCCTACACATTATAGATTCAGCAACATTATTTTAAGCTGCCCGCTTTCTTGCACCTTAACAACAAAAAGCTCAAGATATCTGGAATGCCCTTAAAGAGTGCTGGATTAACATATATCTTAGACCCCCAGACTGGATAGTCCACAATACCAGAAGAAACTTCGCTTCTAGCGAATTCAGGCATTTAGCTTAACTATTGTTAATTAATATTAATAAAGTCCCCGTTAAGGCTCACAACAGCATCGGAAAACTTGAGCGATATCATGTCCCTCTTCGCAGAGCATATAATATTATTAAGACCAAAGCTGACGGTCTTCTCTTAAAAGAGCAGATACTTTAAATGGCTATTAAAGCAGTCAATAACTCTGCCGGTCTAAATAGTCTTATTCCTACCCTTCTAGTCTTTAGAACCTATTTAAGGATAATAAATAATTCCCCCCTGAGCTCTACAGTTACCTAAAGAGCTAAGATACTTTAAAAAGCAATAGATAAAGCAAGATATAGTCTTATAAGACGCCAAGTCCACGATGCTCTTAATACCCGCAACGGCCTAATAACCCTGCCTATACACACTCTTCCTTTAAATTCTAATGTATAAGTTTATTGCGAAAAAGGCGGATGGACTGGCCCCTATAAGCTTTTCTTAATAAAAGGAGAGACTTGCATTATTAAGATGCCTTATAGCCCTACAAAGTTTTAGTCTATAGTTATTAAACTGTATATAACCTCGCCAGAGGTAGAATCTTCTTATAAGGAAGACCCGGTTTACAAGGAAGACCTGGTTTAAGGTGATGAAAATCACGAAAACCCCCTGGATAACCTAATAACTCTACTATAAAGAGGACGTAAAAGACCCCGGAAACACCCTTAAGCAGAGGCTTTTCTTACTAAGAAAGAAAAGGCCGATTTTCAACTTATAATTAACCTCTGCACGCAAGGAAAAATCAATATACCTAGAGAACCTTTTGAACTCTCTAACAAAGCAGAGATTAATGCTTTGCTAGCAAGGAATGTGTTTAAATTTGTAAAATTCAACCTGCAAAGGCATGGAGGCGAAAGACTCTTCAGCTCACGGATAGTAAGAGAAGTTAAAGGCAAGGTAACTAACTCCCTGTATAAAAAGTCACGATGTGTTATCCAAGGCCATAGCGACCATAGGAAAGAGGTTATTCTTACGCAGTCCCCAACGATTTAAAGAGCTAGTTAAAGGCTTATCATTACCCTTGCTCCCTTATTGAAAAAGGAAGGCATTATGGTTTGGCTAAGGGATATTACCTAAGCATATGTGCAGTCACAGACGAAGCTAAATCGCACAATTCTTGCAAAGCTTCTAGCACAAATTACACACCTTTACCCGCCAGACATCATTATGGTCGTAATTAAGCCGCTATACGGAATAGCAGAGGCTGGCACACATTAGTAGTTAACGTATTTCAATCATTATCGTCAGAGACTACAGATAATAACCTCTACATATAACCCTTATCTTCTTATTTCTTCTAGCAAAAGCTCGTGTTTTAAAATCATTAGAATGCAGACTAATAATACCTTAGGACTCAGCGATGCTAAGTTTTTCGATCGCAAAGAGGTTAAGTTAAAAAACGCTAAATTCCTTGTAAAGCCAAAAGAGAGGTTAACGATTTTAACACCGTTAATGTTTAACAGTTGCATTTTGAGTAAAGTTAACGATAACACCTTCTTTTTATAACAAAAGGAATAAGGAAGGAAGCTATTACAAGTTAATAACCCGACTGACTAAGCGAAATATGTCGAACAGCAAGCACAAGGAGCGTATATTACTCTGATATGTTAACCTAAAGCATCTTACAATCTTTCTATTACTGCCTAAGTCTAACATCCAGGATCTAACAATGTTTTAAGGCTTAATAAAAGACTTTAATAGCAAATCAACAATCAAGACCGTGGACTTTAATATATATCTCTCTCACTAAAAAACGCTGCTCTTTATGTCTTTATTAACAGTTCTTTTACAAACAATAAAGACCTTAGCTCTCAACTAGGCTATGTAATCATCCTAGGTAATGAAAGGAAGGATGACAATACCTCTAAATTCACCCTTAGAGGAAATATCATAATATACAGCTTAATAAAATCAAAAAGAGTTACAAGAAGTACATTAGCTTCCGAGCTATATGGGATGGTTTAAGGTGTTAACATTGCCTACGCAATAAGCACTACTCTGAATATTATCACCGACTAATTAAACAAGCCGAAAATTCCGACAATAATATGCACTAACTCTTTCTTGCTATACAAATGTATTATTAAGCTAGGGACGACAAAGGAAAAGAGGCTAATGATTAATATTATGGCTTTACAGCAGTTATATAAGAGGAGGGAAGTGGCTGAGATACGCTAGATTAATAGCAATAATAATCCTGCAGATACGATAATAAAAGCTTTACTGAATAAAGCTCTTAAGACCTTTGTAACAAAGAATAAAGCCTGAATCCGTGTAGAAGGATGGGTTAAAAGACCTGTCGCGAGAATTGCCACGGGAGCCGCCGCCGGAGCCGCCAAAGAATGAAAAAGTCCTAATTCCTCACTAAATCTAACGACAAATTAAGCGCCTGATAAAGAGCTTAAATTCGATGAATTCGAACGCGATTATAAGCACCTAATTTGGTAGGATTGAACGTGGGAATTACACTCTTTGGCCCCCCCCCCCCCTATAACACTCTTTGCCTCTACAACCATTCGGCCTGGACTAACAAAAGTCATTCATTTGAAGGATGTTTTTCGCTTTATTACTTGTTTGTTAATATCTAATTATTTAGGGCGTTTTATATATTTTTTAGAGCGATTCCTCTTCTTCTTTAATAGAGAGAGAATTTGTAAGTGTCAGAATCGCTTGTATGGATAATGGAAGGGATACGCTGCATTAACCAGGAATTGTAAGTTACATATAGAATGCACGCACCCTAATTAGCTGGATTACAGGTCATGTGACCTGGGGCCGTACCGTGGCCACAACACCACACCTCCGCATCGTAGCCTGCTTCTTCCCCTCTTTTAGAGATATAGATGAATTGATTATTGAACCCCCCCCCCACGGTTGTGCTGCAGCATACCTGTAACCTGAGCGTTCCCAACAATAAGGTTCTTTATAATTTTTATTAGAGCATTAACTTAGCCTTAGCTAGCAGTTGAAATTCCTAATACTCCTATATTTAGGAGTATATTATAAAATGTATCCACTATATATCTTATATCTATAAGATACATATGTTATTAAGGTTATTTATTAGTATTATAGTTGTAGGGGTCTTTAAGAAATAAGGTATATTTAAAAGCATTATCCTATAAGAAGTTTATAGTTAATTAGAAAAAGAGTGAGGGATTTAGTGCTTATATAAAGAATGTTATAAAGGAGAGAGTATTATAAGCCTCTCTATTATCTGGTTTCTCTTTTTTATTAGTAGTAAGGAAAGCAGCATTCTAAGCAGCTTTTTTATATTTATCCTTACTGCTATTATTAATAGTAGTAAGTTAGGCTATTTTGCCTTTATAGGCCTATAGGAATATATAGTATTAGCATTTAGAGGGTGGTTTTTAGTGTTTTTTGTTATTTTACTAAGTTACTTTTGCTTTTTTCTGCTTAAAGGTAGGATGGTTAGTTAACTAGCATCCTTCTTTATAGTAAATAAAGCATTTCTTTAAGCTTGCTCTAGCTTAAGGTTTTTTACAATATATAGCTTATAAATAGCATTAGTTTATAAACATTACTATGTTAGTGTTTTAGTTTATAGACTAGGCAATAAGGGTATTTAGATTATTATTAGTAGTTGTTAGTAACTAACTTATAAAGGTTAGTAGTATATCTATTACTAAGAGGTAATTTTAAAGATTACTAATAAATCCTTTAAAGGTTAGCACATTTCTGAATTTAGTATTATAGAAATTATTATTATTTTCTATTGCTTGCCGTACTTAATAAAGAAGAATCATATCTTGCTTAAGAGGGTTATAAAGGCTATTAAATATCTTTATAAGTTAGTTAAGAAGGATTTTTAGGCATTCTAACTTGTTTTTTATTAAATGTTCTATAATAATATAATAAAGATATAAATCAGTAAATTATGTTTTATAGAAGCTCTTATTCTTAGGTGTTTTAAAGTAATTCCTAATATTCTAAGTTATCTCCTTAAATGGGATTGTCTTTACTCTAAAGTTGTCAGGAGAGTCACGAGACAAGAGCGTAAGAGTACAGAGACCCACTAGGGCGAGCCGCGCCCTAGCTACGCACAGGTATATAGGGGGACAGGCCTCACAAAGAGATAAAGAGGCCAGCGAATATAGCATTTACATCACCGACCCTACCTGCAGCTATTTAGTTACAAGTACGCTTAACTATAGCCTTTACTCTACTAGTAAACCTCTAACCATAACAGAATATTCGCTTTTTCCTATAGGAACAGTAAACCATTAGCTTAGTAAAGATGTTAACCTAAAGAATAAACACATAAGCAAGCAGCCGCATTGATATAGCAACCGCATAGGCATTAAATAAATTCAACGGAAACAGAAGCAGCTCCGGTATCACCATGGCACAAGATGTTACACTATAGCTAGAACCCCCTGCACCTATATTAGAGGGTAGAACAGGAGAACCTATAGGAATAAGACAAACTCACCTTAATAGCGCTATAAGTAATCAGCGTTATTAGCCTAAACCCCGGCGCACCTAAATCCAAGACATTAACGCACAGGCTAATAAGGAAGATAAGTTGGATTAAGAACTTAAGGAAGCTATAAGGAAGCTACGCCTTATCTAGAAGCGTGCCTAACTTAAGAAAATACAGCAGGACTTAACAAACCCCTTAGTAATTATGCTAAAGGAGCCTAGTCTAACTGCTTTTCTCTGAACAAATACTCTAGGCAACTAATCAACGGCGACTTACCTACAACATAGCCTTGTAAAAGCACAATTAAAAGCCCTAGTTTATAAGGGAGATAGTTATAAGAACTTACAATCCTTCCTTACAGACCTAAACATAGCTTTTATCATAGATAGGGCAACCTTTACGGACGATTCAACTAAGGTTGCCTATGCTAGCAGCTGCTTAGCAGAGGAAGCAAAGCAATAATAGAATAGGTATGCAGCCACGGACGGTATCGTGGACTTTAACAATTATAGCTAGAAGGACTTCGTTACGTAGCTGAAGGACAGAGCAATAGATAAGAATACATACTGCCTAGAAGTAACAAAGTCACTACTAGAGTTATAGCAACAAGACGATCAGCCATTTACAGTATTTATTAAGATTTAAAGCAAGATAAAGGGAGAGCTGCCTAAAGACATCCCTAAGAGAATTCGAATTTGCATGTTTATTAATAGCTTAAACCATGTAATAAGGAAGCAGGTCCTTAGCTAAGAGTTCCCTAAGTCTTAGGCACACCTTATTAGACAGAGTCGCAAGGCAGAAGTAGCCACTAAGGGGTATAACAAGAGACCCTATCCCTATAAAAAACAAGCTAGGTTAACATTGCCATCAGAGGACAAGCAGGGGACAAGCAGCAAGAAAGAGACGACCCAGGGCCAGCGATCTTATTCTTATTTTAAATGTGGAAAATACGGCCATATTGCTCCTTATTGCAGAGCACCTAATTACAAGACGTGCGGTTCAGATAGGCATATAACGAGTTCACACCACAGTAACCACAAGAAAGCAGCGCAGGCCACGGATCTAAACATAACGCTAGTAACTATAGTATGTGCCTAGGGACACGTTATTACAGTTAAACCCCTAGGCTAAATTAAGAACTTTAAGAACAAAATTAATAACTCTTAAATAAGAATAAGGATAAAACTATAGTAAGAAGGAAGCTAGGTAGCAGTGAATGCACTATTTAACCCAGGAGCAACAAACTTAATAATACATCTAGACT
Organism: Aciculosporium take MAFF-241224; assembly: GCA_000222935.2. NCBI lineage: Eukaryota > Fungi > Ascomycota > Sordariomycetes > Hypocreales > Clavicipitaceae > Aciculosporium > Aciculosporium take. The sequence continues at coordinate 2,014 of AFQZ01000726.1, read as the reverse complement.
TACTATTAAAGGCTAACTAGAAGAGGGTAAAAGTAAATAAGGTAAAGCTAGAAAGCGCCTTATAAACAGAACTAAAGCACTAGGGTATTATTAACAGGGTGGTACAAATAACAGACAGTATAGGTTATAGCAAATTCTATTGACTCCGCTGCTATATAGTAAACACTAGGGAGGGACTAATCCTAGGAATGGACTAGGCCGTAGACTATAAGCCAAAAGTACTATTATGGGCATCCGGTCATTAGAGACATCTAGTAACAAGAGAACGCCTAAAGCTAGTTGCTAGTTTACAACAGATTTGCCGCATAAAGGAAGCAGCAGGCATAATGCTAATCCTTAGCTAATGCATGGTCTGACTATTTATTGCCCAGGAAGAGCCAGACGAAAATAAAACAAGCAAAGAGGTTACTGTAAAGACACTCTTACCAGAATACAAAGAATTTACGGACGTGTTTTTAAAAGAGTTAGCCAGTAGGCTACCCTCTCTAGAAGGGAAAACTTATGCAATAGAATTATCAGAAGGAGGAACGCCTTTATAAGGACCGATTTATAACCTAGCAGAGAAAGAGCTATAAGTTCTTTATAAGTACTTAGCGGAGGCATAGAAGAAAGGCTGGATAAGAAGATTAACAAGTCCAGCGGGAGCCCCAATCTTATTCATACCAAAAAAGGGAGGCTAACTACGCCTCTGTGTAGATTATAAGGGCCTTAATAGGGTCACTAAGAAGGATAAGGCCCCTCTTCCCCTTATATCAGAACTGTTAGATAGATTGAGAGGAGCAATAATCTGTATAAAGCTAGACTTAAAAGATGCTTACCACTGGATACGTATCCGCAAGGGCAATGAGTGGAAGACAGCTTTCCGATGCTGATATAGTTACTTTAAATATCTTATCATACCTTTTAGCTTAGTAAACGCACCTGCCACCTTCCAAGAATATATTAACGCTACACTAGGAGAGCTAGTGGATATGATATACATTATCTATTTAGACAACATCCTAATCTATAGCAGCAACGCAACAGCATACAAGGGGTATATTAAACTAGTCCTATAGAGATTACGTATTGCAAAGCTATATGTAAACCTTAATAAATGCGAATTCTTAACAATAAGGGTTAGCTTCCTCGGATTTATTATTACACTAAAGGGTATTAAAATGGAACCGGAACGCATTAAGGTAATAGCAGAATAGCCACTACCAAGCAGTATACTAGATATACAAATCTTTCTCGGGTTTACAGGGTTCTACCGACGGTTTATTAGGGCATACAGTAAAATCGCTGTCCTACTAATAAACCTTTTAAAAGGAGAGTTCAAAGGGACCTTTAAACTACCTTACAATACATAAGCCGCATTTAAGATGCTAAAACAGAAGTTTTTAGAAGCACTAGTCTTGGTTTATTTTAATCCAACAGCCCCCCTCCAGGTTAAAACAGACGCCTTAGCGTTCGCTATTAGCACAGTATTAGCGATGTTAGTACTAAGCAATTAGCACCTAGTCACGTATATATCGCAGAAGTTGTCAGGCCCCGAACTCCGCTATACAACACCTAATACTAAGCTACTAGCTATATAAGAAGCTTTTTATACATAAAGATATTACCTAGCTTACTTATAGTATCTAATAAAAGTAGTCACCAATCACTTAAACTATAAGTACCTAGCAACAAAACTAAAGCTTTCTAGCAGACAGGTTATAGCGTTAGATGAACTTTGTCCATATGATTTTATAATCAAGTATAGGCTAGGGAAGCTAAACCCGGCCAACAGATTATCTTAAAGGCCAGACTATTTCTTAAAAGCAGCTATGGCAAAGGCATGGTCGTCACACCTGCTAATGTTCTTAGACAAGTTTACAGAGAAAGAGCAGAGCAATAGCAGTACTAATAAGGTAGCACATACAATAGCGTCCTAAGGCGTAAAGGCCTTGCTATAAGAGACGTAAAAAGAGAGCAGTATAAGAGCTGCACATTTAAGTAGCACATTAATGGTAACCCCATTTAATAATAC
>AFQZ01000727.1:0-26214 GCA_000222935.2 Aciculosporium take MAFF-241224 | reverse complement strand
TCTTATTACTAACTTACTTTAAACTCTTAAATACTATATTATTAAATAGGGTTACTATTAATATACTACTTAAATATATAGCTCTTATATTACTTAAATATATAGCTAAGGAGGTCTTTTTATTACTAGCTTACTTTAAACTCTTAAATACTATATTATTAAATAGGGTTACTATTAATATACTACTTAAATATATAGCTCTTATATTACTCTGTCTTTATATCTTTTATATTAAGGCCTTTATGCCTTAGGATACTATTATATATACTATCTTATTAGTACTACTATTACTCTGCTCTTTTTTTATAAACTTATTTAAAAATATTAGTAGGTATAATAACTATACCTTTACTATAGCTGCTTTTAAGAAGTAATTTCGTCTTTAAGATAGTTTATTAGCTAGGTTTAACTTTTCTAGACTATACTTAATTATAAAATTATATAAGTAAAGTTTATTTAATATTAAAACCTATTTAATAAAAAGCTTTAGTTTTATTACTAGGTATTTATAGTTTAGGTAATTAGTAACTACTTTTATTAAATATTATAAGTAAGCTAGGTAATATCTTTATATATAAAAAGCTTTTTATATAGCTAATAGCTTAGTATTAGGTATTATATAATAGAGTTTAAGACCTAATAACTTTTATAATATATATATAACTAGGTGCTAATTACCTAGCACTAATATTACTAATACTATACTAATAGTAAACACTAAGGTATCTATTTTAACTTAAAAAAAGGCTATTAAATTAAAATAAATTAAAACTAGTACTTTTAAAAACTTTTATTTTAATATCTTAAATATAGCTTATATATTATAAGGTAGTTTAAAGGTCCCTTTAAACTCTCTTTTTAAAAGGTTTATTAATAGGATAGTAATTTTACTATATACCTTAATAAACTATTAGTAAAACCCTATAAACCTAAGAAAGATTTATATCTTTAGTATACTACTAAGTAGTAGCTATTTTACTACTATCTTAATATATTTTAGTTTTATTTTCATACCCTTGAGTATAATAATAAATCTAAGGAAGCTAACCCTTATTATTAAGAATTCGCATTTATTAAGGTTTATATATAGCTTTATAATATATAATCTATATAGAATTAGTTTAATATACCTCTTATACATAGCTGTATTACTACTATAGATTAGGATATTATTTAAATCAACAATATATATTATATTTACTAGCTCTCTTAGTATAGTATTAATATATTCTTAGAAGGTAGTAGGTATGTTTATTAAGCTAAAAGGTATAATAAGATATTTAAAGTAACCATATTAGCATTAAAAAGCTATCTTTTACTTATTGCACTTATAAATATATATCTAGTAGTAAGCATCTTTTAAGTCTAGTTTATATAAATTATTACTCTTTTTAATCTATTTAATAATTTTAATATAAGGGGAAGAGGGGCCTTATCCTTTTTAGTAACCCTATTAAGGCCTTTATAATTTATATAAAGGCATAGTTAGCCTTCCTTTTTTAGTATAAATAAGATTAAGGCTTTTACTAGACTTATTAATCTTCTTATTTAGCCTTTCTTTTATATATTTACTAAGTATTTACAGAGAACTTATAGCTTTTTCTTTACTAGGTTATAAATTAGCCCTTATAGTAGCATTTTTTCCTGCATTAATTTTATTATATAAGTTTTCCTTTTTAAAGAAAGTAGCCTACTAGCTAAGTCCCTTAAAAATATATTTATAAATTCTTTATATTTTAGTAAAAGTATTTTTATAGTAACCTTTTTATTTATTTTATTTTTATTTAGCTCTTCTTAGAAGACAAATAGTTATACTATATATTAGCTAAGGATTAGTATTATACTTACTGCTTTTTTTATATAGTAAATTTATTATAAGCTAGTAATTAGCTTTAGGCGTTCCCTTATTACTAGATATCTTTAATAACCTAATGCCTATAATAATACTTTTAGCTTATAGTCTATAGCCTAGTTTATTCCTAGGATTAGTCCTTCTTTAGTATTTATTATATAATAGCAGAGTTAATAGAATTTATTATAACCTATACTATTTGTTATTTATACTACTTTATTAATAATACCCTAGTGCTTTAGTTTTATTAGTAAGGTGCTTTCTAGCTTTATCTTATTTACTTTTACCCTGCTTTAGTTAGCTTTAGATAATAAGTTTAAATATATTATTAAGTTTATTGCTCTTAGGTTAAATAGTGTATTTATTATTACCTAGCTTCCTTCTTCTTATAGTTTTATTTTTATCCTTATTTAAGAGTTATTAATTTTATTCTTAAAGTCCTTAATTTAGCCTAAGGGTTTTACTATAATAATATATCCCTAAGTGTATATTATAGTTACTAGTATTATATTTAGGTCTATAGCTTATACTGGTTTCTTATAATTATTATAGTATAAACTTATTATATATCTATCTGATTTATATATCTTATAATTAGGTGCTTTATAATAAGAAGTAATATAGCTGTATTTTTTATATTTAAAATAGGAATAAGATTGCTAGCCCTGAGTTATCTCTTTCTTACTACTTATTCCCTACTTATCCTTTAATAGCAATATTAACCTAGCTTATTTCTTATAAAGATAGGGTTTCTTATTATACCCTTTAGTAGCTACTTTTGCCTTATAACCCTATTTAATAAGATATACTTAAGATTTAGGGAACTCTTAGCTAAGGACTTGCTTTTTTATTATATAGTTTAAGCTATTAATAAATATATAAATTTAAATTCTCTTAGGGATATCTTTAGGTAACTCCCCTTTTATTTTCCCTTAAATCTTAATAAATACTATAAATAGTTAATTATCTTATTATTATAACTCTAGTAATAACTTTATTACTTTTAAGTAGTATATATTTTTATTTATTACTTTATCCTTTAGCTATATAATAAAGTCCTTCTAGCTATAATTATTAAAGTTTATAATACTATTTTTAGCTATATACTTATTTTATTATTACTTTACATTCTTTACTAAGTAGCTACTAGTATAGGTAACCTTAGTTAAGTTATTTATAAAGGTTGCTCTATTTATAATAAAAGCTTTATTTAAGTCTATAAGAAAGGATTATAAGTTCTTATAGCTATTTTCCTTATAAACTAGGGCTTTTAATTATACTTTTATAAGGTTATATTATAAGTAAGTTACTATTAATTAGTTGCCTAAAGTATTTATTTTAAAAGAAGTAGTTAAACTAGGCTTTTTTAGTATAGTTACTAAGGGGTTTATTAAGTCCTGCTATATTTTCTTAAGTTATATATACTTTTAAATAAGGCATAGCTTTTTTATAGCTTTCTTAAGTTCTTAATCTAACTCTTTTTCTTTATTAGCCTATATATTAATATCTTAAATTTAGGTATATTAGGGTTTAGGCTAATAATACTAATTACTTATAGCGCTATTAAGGTAAGTTTATTTTATTTTTATAGGTTCTTTTATTCTATCCTTTAATATAAATATAAGTAGTTTTAGCTATAGTATAATATCTTATACTATAATAATACTAAAGCTGCTTTTGTTTTTATTAAGTTTATTTAATACTTATATAGTTATTATATTAATATAGCTACTTACTTATATATTTATTCTTTAGGTTAATATCTTTACTAAGCTAATAATTTACTATTTCTATAAGAAAAAGTAAATATTTTATTATTGTTAAAGGTTTACTAGTAAAGTAAAGGCTATAATTAAGTATACTTAAAGCTAAATAGCTATAAGTAGGGTTAGTAATATAAATATTATATTTACTAGCCTCTCTCTCTCCTTATAAGGCTTATTCCCTTATATATATATGCATAGCTAGGGCGCGGCTTGCCCTAGTAGGTCTCTGTACCCTTACGCTCTTGTCTTGTGACTCTCCTGACATTATTATTACTCTAGCTTAATTAGGGGCTCCCTAATTTATGGCTCTAATAAATTTTATCCTAACTTGCTTATTAGTAAGCTTGTTACTAGCATAGTTAGTATCCCTAATAGCTTGCTACTATTTTATAAGGAATTTAGCATACTGCTTTCTATTAAAATAAAGCTTGCTAAGGGCCTAATCCGTTATAATAGCATGCTTAAATCCTGTGCTATAAAAAGCAGCCTTTAGGGTCTTTAATATCTTTATACTTTAGCCTTTATTAAAGCATACTAGCTTTAATATATACCCCTTAGTATTAAGGATAATTAAATTACTAAGGTATATGTTATTCTCTTTAGTTAATACTTAGGAGAGATCTTCTTTATTTTATTCTATTATCCTAAGTAAGCTTTTAATAGCTAATAGCTAATTAAACTAGTTCTTAGCTAAGCTAAGGTAATAATTCTTAAGGATCTTATACTTTAGTTACTATTAATTTAACCTTATATTACTAAATTAAGTAAAAGGGCTTATTTAAAATAGCTTAAGATTACTTACTCTTAAACTCTTAAGTAATTCTAACCTTATAGTAAGTTAGGTAGTTTAATTATCTTTAAATCCCGCCAGAGGCTAGGAGCTAGCAGCAGCTAGGCTCCTAACCAGATTAGCAGCCCCCTTAGGGCTATGTAGTCCTACTAAACTTAATATTATAATATTAAATTAGTTATAATAAGGTGCAAAGCTAGTAAGCTTTAATTAAGGTAAGGAAAGTATATGTAATAGGGAATAAGAATAAATATGATCTTTAGTAACTATATAAGCATGCTTACTAGGCTTATAATCTATAAAGATTCTGGGCTTACTTCTGCTTATAGGGAGGGGGTCGGAAATTAAGTAAGAATTGGATTAATTATCTCTACATGTCGGAATCGCTCGTATGGATAATGGAAGGAATACGCCGCATTAACCAGGAATTATAGGTCGCATATAAAATGCATGCACCCTAATTGGCTGGATTATAGGTTATATAACCTAAGGGCTGTAACGTGGCCATAATACTACACCTCTGCATTATAGCCTGCTTCTTCCCCTCTTTTAGAGACATAAATAAATTAAATATTAAACTCCCTCCCTACATTTATACTGCAGTATACTTATAACCTAAGCGTTACTAATACTAATTAGTAGTTACTAATAACTATAGATTTACTAGGTTATATACAGAAGAGACTTGTCTAAACGCTTTTACTTATATAACTGCAAGAAATTCCGATGTTATGCTAACTAAAGGATTATTTCTTTAATTATTAACTTTTGCTACTTGTTTATAATTATAAGAAGACTTATTTCTTATAAATCTTCTCCCTTATTATTAACTATTACTTGTCTATGATTAAAACCAGATCTTCACTGTTATTTACAGAGAATTAACTAATACTAACCGCTTTAATTAGTACTAAACATAAAGCCTAAAACACTAAAAAGTCTTTAAGCTAAGGAAAAATGGATGATTTCAATAAATAACTCTAAAAAGATATCTATAGAAGAGAACTTCTAAAGAGCACTCTTCCCTAAAAACTTTATAAGCACTATTTAATTTTATCCTAAAATTAGACTAAGTTAGTTAATAATATTAATATTAATACAGCTACTAAATAATAGATTAATAACTGTATTATATATACAATTAACTACTATATTCTTAACAAAGGAACAGGTTATAATCTCCTTATTAACTTCTAACGAGATTATCAGAATTAGACTAAGGATGCGTTTAATAAAAGCAATACTAACCTTAGGTATACCCTTTATAATTATCTTAATAATAATAGTGTTAAGATAGCCAGAGGATTAAGATCAAATACCTCTAAAGACCTTATTAATATCTTAAAACCATAAAACCCGACTGGAATAATTTCTGATAGTGATTGAAAAGCCCTTAATACTCTTAAGAGACTTTGTCATAGGAAAGACCTGGCTTAAGATAATAAAGCTATAGGAATATCCTTAACTTCCTAAGGAGGGCAAGGCCACGGCCTAAACAACTAAGAGCAAGAAGATGTTGAGATTAGCGAAATTATTATTCACAAGACTCCTCCTAAACTTTATTATAAGGAAGACCTAGTTTAAGTTAACAAACCCTTGATTTCCTAAGGAATGCGAGGCTACGGCCTAAACAGCTAAGGGCAAGAAGACGCCGAACTTGACGAAATTATTGTTTATAAGACTTCTCCCGAACTTTGTCATAAGGAAGACCCGGTTTAAGATGACGAACCCTTGATTTCCCAAGGAATGCGAGGCCACGGCCTAAACAGCTAAGGGCAAGAAGACGCCGAACTTGACGAAATTCACGAGAATACCCCGGCTTATGACGAAAACCACGAGAACCCCTCTAATAACCTAACAACTCTGCTATGAAGAGGACGTGGAAGACCCTGGAAACACCCTTAAGAGCCGCCGCCGAAGCCACTGAAGGACTTTCAGCTTGCGATTAACCTTTATGCAAAAGACCTGTTGCAAGGGTTGCCGTGAGAGCCGCCGCCGGAGCCGCCGAAGATTAGGAAAGTCCTAATTCCCTACTAAATTTAATAACAAATTAAGCGCCTGGTAAAGAGTTTAAATTCGATGAATTCGAACGCGATTATAAGCGCCTAATTTGGTAGGATTAAACGCGGGAATTACACCCTTTGGCCCCCCCCCCCCCTATAATACTCTTTGCCTTCACAACCATTCGGCCTAGACCAATAAAAGTTATTCATTTAAAGGATGTTTTTTTTGCTTTGCTACTTGTTTATTAATATCTGATTATTTGGGGCGTTTTATGCATTTTTTTAGAGTAATTCCTCTTCTTCTTCAATAAAGAGAGAATTTGCAAGTGTTAGAATCACTTATATAGATAATAGAAGGAATATGCTACATTAACCAGGAATTATAGGTTGTATATAGAATATACGCACCCTGATTGGCTGGATTATAGGTTATATAACCTAAGGGCTGTAACGTGGCTACAACACCATACCTCCGCATTATAGCCTGCTTCTTCCCCTCTTTTAGAGACATAGATGAATTGAATATTGAACCCCCCCCCTACATTTGTGCTGCAGCATACTTATAACCTGAGCGTTACCAACACTACAGATACATCCCGTATAGGAATGTTAGCCCTATTAAGTACTTATTAGTAGGCTGCCTACTAATTTACTAGTAAGGAAAAACAAAAGTAACCTTAATGTCCCATAATACTAAAACATTACATATCCTCCTAGATTCACCCTAGCAGCCAGCGCCACACCTGAACCCTCCATGCTAGTCCAGCTATCTCACAGAAGGGATATGCAATAAAGACTAGGAATTATAGGTCCTATACATAATGCATATGCCCTAATTAGCCAGATTACTTATTATATAACCTAGGGTAATACTATGGCTACAATACTATAACTTTTATATTATTCCCCTTTTCTTTCCCTTAGAATAAATATTATAGATTATTAAACTTTATTACCCTCTCTTTTATACTTATACTATAGTATACTTATAACTTATATATTACTAATACTAATTAGTAATTACTATATAACTATAAATTTACTAGGTTATTAATAGAAGAAATATATTTATTGCTTTTACTTATATAATTATAAGAAAATCTAATGTTATACTAATTAAAGAATTACTTTTTTATTATTATTAACTATTAAATTATTTATAATAATAAGACTTAATTCTTATAAATCTTCTTACTTATTATTAACTTTTACTACTTATTTATATTTAAAACCAGATCTTTACTATTATTTATAAAGAACTAATAATAATAGCTTTAATTAGTACTAAATATAAAGCTTAAAATAGTAAAATAGCTTTAAGTAAAGGAAAAATAAGAAATAACTTTAATAAATAGCTTTAATAAGATATTTATAAAAGAGAACTTTTAAAGAGTACTTTTTCTTAAAAGCTTTATAAATACTGCTTAATTTTAACTTAAAACTAAGCTAAATTAGTTAAAAATATTAATATAAAAACAGCTATTAAATAATAAATTAATAACTATATTACCTATATAATTAACTATTATATTCTTAACTAAGAAAAAGATTATAATCTTTTTATTAACTTTTAATAAGATTATAAAAATTAAACTAAGAATGCTTTTAATAAAAGTAATACTAACCTTAAGTATACCTGTTGGAATCTCTCGTCTGGAGGATAGAAGGGATACATAATAATAACTAGGAATTATAGGTTATATGCACAATACACATGCCCTAATTAGCTGGATTACTATATTATATAACCTAGGGCAGTATTATAGCAATAATACTATACTTCTGCATTATCCCCCTCTTTTCCCTTTAAATAATAATAACTATATAAAAATAAGACCTTTATTACCCCCTCCCTATATTATTACTATAGCATATTATACCCTGTAAAACTATTACTAATTAGTAGTTGCTATAACTACAGATTTATAAGAAATTAACAAAAGAGACAAACTTCTAATATAATGCACTTATTTATTTAATTATACAGAATCTATTGTTTATACTACTTAAAAGCAACTTTTTCTATTATTATTAACTTTTACTACTTATTTATAATTATTAAGAAGTTTTTTTATGGAATTTACCTCTTATTATTAATTTACTACTAGTCTATAATTAAAGTATCTTCTTTATTATTATTTATAGAGAAAACACTAAAAATAGCTTTAACTTTTACTACTAAAGCTAATTAACCTATTTAAGACTCCCTTTTTATAAAACTTTAAAAGTATTTTAAATACTTTATAGAGAAATAGGCTTAAGCTAATAAAGAAATTAACCCTAAAAAAGCTATAACTTTTAAACTTTATAATAAATTTGCTAATTATATTAACTGGTATAAATTTAATAACTAGTAAGGTACTAGATTTTTATTTATATACTAAGAAGACTTTAAAGAATAAAATGCTAATATTTTTAAGAAGATTACCCCTAAGGTCTAATAAGTACTTTAAAATATCCTTTAAAATTAAGGAATTAATATATAAGAAGGATTATAAAGACTAATTAACTAAGTACTTGCTAATTTAGTTAGTATAAATAATTCTGTCTTCTTTTTTAATAGAAAGCTCCTAACAGGAAATAATACTATTAATATAATAATATTAATAATAACTAAACCTAACCTACTTAACCCTTCTAACCCTCCTACTAATAAAATAATAATACCCTCTCTCCTAAAAAAATAAACTATATTAAAGGAAATTACTAATATAAACTAAAAAGCCTTAAACTCTCTTACTAGGGTTTATAATAAGGAAAATAAGTATTTAAAAGCACTTTTTAACTTTATGTATTTAAAGGTCTTAATTTTTAAGGATATTTATATAGTATAAGGAATTTCTTATAAGTTATACCTGTTTATACTATTAATAATGCTTATAGGCAATACTTAAAAGTATTACCTTAAGAAATTTAGTAAAATATTATTTTATTTAATATAATAACTAAGTAAATAAAGGAAAATTTTAAAACTAAAGAAAATCAAAAATTCTACTAAATATAATTTTAAGAGATAAAGTTTTATTATATTATAGCTAAAAATCTAATAAAGACTAAACTTAAATGTTTAGAATTAATAATTTAATAACTTTTAGACCTATTTAATAGTCTTTATTACCCTTTTAAGAAAGATATAATTCTTAGGCATTAACTAGAAATATCTGTTTAAAATAGCACTAAATATCACTAAATAACCTACGTCTAAACTAATACCTATAAAGGCATAGTTAGTAATATTTACCGCTGCCTTATAATAAAGAATATAATAGAACCTGTTAGAATCGCTCGTATAGAGGATGGAAGGGGTACGCCGCATTAACCAGGAATTATAAATTGCATACAGAATACACACACCCTAATTAGCTAAATTACAGGTTATATAACCTGGGGCTGTAACGTGGCTATAACACTATACCTCTGTATTATAGCCTGCTTCTCTTCCCTTTAAAATATATAGATAGAATTGATTATTAAACCCCCCCCCCCCTTATACTTATACTATAGCATACCTGTAACCTGTGCGTTACTAATACTAATTAGTAGTTGCTAATAACTATAGATTTGCTAAGTTATATACAGAAGAGACTTATCTAAATGCTTTTACTTATATAACTACAAGAAATTCCGATATTATGCTAACTAAAGGATTATTTCTTTAATTATTAACTTTTGCTACTTATTTATAATAATAAGAAGACTTAACTCTTATAGATCTTCTCCCCTATTATTAACTGTTACTTATTTATAATTAAAAACAGATCTTTACTATTATTTACAGAGAACCAATGCTAACCGCTTTAATTAGTACTAAATACAAAGCTTAACTTAAAAACACTAAGATATCTTTTAGTTAAGGAAAAATAGATGATTTTAATAAACAAATTTAAAAGGATATCTATAAAAGAGAACTTCTAAAGAGCACTCTTCCTTAAAAACTTTATAAGCACTATTTAATTCTATTATAAAATTAGACTAAGTTAGTTAATAATATTAATGTTAATACAGCTACTAAACAACAGATTAATAACCGTATTATATATACGATTAACTATTACATTCTTAATAAAGGAAAAGGTTGTAACCTCCTTATTAACTTCTAGTAAGATTACGAAAATTAGACTAAGGATACTTTTAATAAAATTAATAATAACCTTAAGTATACCCTTTGTAATTACCTTAATAATAATAGTGTTAAAACAGCCAGAGGATTAATATTGAATGTTTTTAAAGATCTTGTTAATATTTTGAATATTAACCCTAATACGGTTTACAAACCTTTACTAGAAAAAGCAACTAGGAAAGAAAAAGAGATTTAATAACTTAAACTTTCTAATAATAAGGATTCTAATAACAATAAAGATTTTCATTTAACTAAAGACCCTTAACCCAAACCAGAAAACCTAACTAGAACACTTTTTAATAGCAATCAAAAAGCCCTTAATACCCTTAAGAGACTTTACTAGAAAGAAAAACAATATTCTAGAGAAGTATATAACTTTATTAATAAGAAGTTACTATATTTTAAAGAGAAATGTTCTTAAGCAGGAGTTTCCCCCTTACTTTACCTAAAAGCCTTCCCTATTATACTTTAAGGTAAAGCCTATATATACTTTCTTAAGTATTTTAAAGTAAAGACAATCCTATTTAAGGAGATAACTTAGAATATTAGGAATCACTTTAAAACACCTAAAAATAAGAGCTTTTATAAAACATAATTTGCCGATTTACACCTTTACTATATAATTATAAAGTACCTAATAAAGAATAAGTTAAAATACCTAGAAATCCTTCTTAACTAACTTACAAAGATATTTAATAGTCTTTATAACCCTCTTAAGCAAGATACAATCCTTTTTTATTAAGTATAATAAGCAATAGAAAATGATAATAATTTTTATAATACTAAATTTAGGAATGTGCTAACCTTTAAAGGATTTGTTAGTAATCTTTAAAATTACCTCTTAGTAATGGATATACTACTAACCTCTATAAGTTAGTTACTAATAAATACTAATAATAATGCCCTTATTGCCTAGTCTACAGACTAGAACACTAATATAGCAATGTTTACAGACTAATAATATTTATAAGCTATATATTGTAAAAAACCTTAAGCTAGAGTAAGCTTAAAGAAATACTTTATCTACTATAAAGAAGAATATTAATTAACTAATTATCCTGCCTCTAAGCAAAAGAAAGCAAAAGCAACTTAGTAAAATAATAGAAAACACTAAAAACCACCCTCTAAATGCTAATACTATGCATTCCTACAGGCCTATAAAGGCAAAATAGCCTAACTTACTACTACTAATAATAGCAGTAAGAATAAGCATAAAAAAGCTGCTTAAAATGCCGCTTTTCTTACTACTAATAAAAAAGAGAAACCAGATAATAGAAAGGCTTATAATACTCTTTCCTTTATAGTATTTCTTATATAAGCACTAAATCCCCCACTCTTTTTCTAATTAACTATAAACTTCTTACAAGATAATGCTTTTAAATATGCCTTATTTTTTAAAGACCCCTACGACTATAATACTAATAAACAACCTTAATAACACATATATCTTATAAATATAAGATATGCAGTAGATACATTTTACAGCATACTCCTGAATATAGGAGCATCAGGAATTTTAACTACTAGCTAAGGCCAAGTTAACGCTCTAATAAAAATCATAAAAAACCTTATAATTAAGCATTTTTCTAACTAAAGGACCATTACCTTTAAAGCTAGTACTATAACTTTAACTGGTATTTTAAAGCTTTTAATGATTTTTAGTATAATACCTTTTTATATGCTTAATAGTACTATACTATTTTTATATTTTATTATAGATATAAATAAAATAAGTGTTAAACTTAATAATCTTAAGAATCTTCTAATCTAAGGAGATAAAAAGGTACCTATTATTAGGAAATAAGATTATCCTTAGTAGATAGCTAGTTCTTAAGAACCTGCTATCTTTATGCTTTTTAAAACCTAAATTTATTAACTTTATTACTAATTTTGTTATCCGTTAATTAACTAATTAAATAACCTTCTTGCCAGGGCTAGTGAAGAATTTAATAAGGCTAATATAGGAAAAATTACACATGCTTGCTATTAATGCTAAATAAATGCAAAAGCTGTAAGCAGATTTAAATTCACTCTTAAAGATAATCTTGAATTTAACTATAAGGTCCTTGTTAATATTATGTAAATTAATAAGAAGCTAGTCCTATACATTATAAATTTAGTAATATTATTTTAAGCTGCCCGCTTTCTTAGACCCTAATAATAAAAAGCTTAAGATATCTAGAATGCCCTTAAAAAGTACTAGATTAATATATATCTTAGACCCTAAAACTAAATAGTCTATAATACTAAAAGAAATTTCGCTTTTAGTAAATTTAGGCATTTAGCTTAATTACTATTAATTAATATTAACAAAGTTCCTGTTAAGGCTTATAATAGCATTAGAAAACTTAAGCAATATTATGCCCCTCTTTACAGAGTATATAATATTATTAAGACCAAAGCTAACAGTCTTTTTCTAAAAAAGCAAATGCTTTAAATAGTTATTAAAGCAGTTAATAACTCTGCTGGTCTAAATAGCCTTATTCCTACCCTTTTAGTCTTTAAAACCTATTTAAGGATAATAAATAATTCCCCCCTAAGCTTTATAATTACCTACAGAGCTAAGACACTTTAAAAATTAATAAATAAAGCCAGGCACAGTCTTATAAGGCGCTAAGTCTATAATGCTTTTAACACCTACAACAGCCTAATAACCCTGCCTATATATACTCTTCCTTTAAATTCTAATATACAAGTTTATTAAAAAAAAAGTAAATAAACTAGCCCTTATAAGCTTTTCTTAATAAAAGAAGAGACTTATATTATTAAGATGCCTTATAGCCTTATAAAACTTTAGTCTATGGTTATTAAACTATATATAACCTTACTAGAGGTAGAATCTTCTTATAAGAAAGACCTGGTTTAAGGTAATAAAAATCATAAGAACCCCCTTAATAACCTAATAACTCCGCCATAAAAAGAATATAAAAGACCCCGGAAACACCCTTAAGTAAAGGCTTTTCTTACTAAGAAAGAAAAGGCCGATTTTTAACTTATAATTAACCTCTATATGTAAGGAAAAATAAATATACCTAGAGAGCCTTTTAAATTCTCTAATGAAGCAGAAATTAAGGCTTTACTAGTAAGGAATGTATTTAAATTTATAAAATTCAACCTATAAAGGTATAAAGATAAAAGACTCTTTAGCTTGTAAATAGTAAGAGAAATTAAAGGCAAGGCAACTAAATCCTTATATAAAAAGTCATAATATGTTATCTAAGGCTATAGTAACTAAGGAAAGGAAGTCATCCTTATATAGTTACTAATAATTTAAAGAGCTAGTTAAAGGCTTATTATTACCCTTGCTCCCTTATTAAAAAAAGAAGGTATTATAGCTTAGTTAAGGAATATTACTTAGGCATATGTGTAGTTATAGATAAAGCTTAATTACATAATTCTTGTAAAGCTTCCTGTGCAGATTACACACCTTTACCTACTAGACGTTATTATGGTTATAATTAAGCTACTATATGGAATAGCAGAAGCTAGTATACATTAGTAGTTAACGTATTTCAATTATTTTTGTTAGAAACTACAGATAATAACCTTTATATATAACCCTTATTTTCTTATTTCTTCTAGTAAAAGCTTGTATTTTAGAATTATTAGAATGCAGACTAATAATACCTTAGGGCTTAGTAATACTAAATCTTTTAATTATAAAGAGGTTAAGTTAAAAAATGCCGAATTCCTTATAAAGCTAAAAGAGAAGTTAACAATTTTAATACTATTAATGTTTAATGGTTGCATTTTAAGCAAAGCTAATAATAACGCCTTCTTTTTATAATAAAAGATATAAGGAAAAAAGCTGTCATAAGTTAATAACCTAACTAACTAAGTGAAATATATTAAACAGCAAGCCTAAGGAATATATATTGCTCCAATATGTTAACCTAAAGCATCTTATAATCTTTCTATTACTACCTAAGTTTAATAACCAGAATCTGATAATGTTTTAAGGCTTAATAAAAGACTTTAATAGCAAATTAATAATTAAGACTATAGACTTTAATATATACCTCTCTTACTAAAAAACGCCGCTCTTTATATCTTTATTAACAGTTCTTTTATAAATAATAAAGACCTTAGCTCTTAACTAGGCTATATAATTATCCTAGGTAATGAAAGAAAGGATAATAATACCTCTAAATTCACCCTTAGAGGAAATATTATAATATATAGCTTAATTAAATCTAAGAGAGTTATAAGGAGTACCTTAGCTTCTAAGCTATATAGGATGGTTTAAGGTATTAATATTGCCTATATAATAAGCACTACTTTAAATATTATTACTAACTAAATTAAAAAGCTAAGAATCCTAATAATTGTATATACTAACTCTTTCTTATTATATAAATATATTATTAAGCTAGGGATAATAAAGGAAAAGAGGCTCATAATTAATATTATAGCTTTAAGGTAGTTATATAAGAGGAGGAAAGTAGCTAAGATACACTAGATTAATAGCAATAATAATTCTGCGGATATAATAACTAAAGCTTTATTAAATAAAGCTCTTAAGACCTTTATAATAAAGAATAAAGCCTAAATCTATGTAGAAGAATGGGTTAAAAGACCTGTTACAAGAATTACTGCAAGAGCCGCTGCCAGAGCCGCTAAGGATTAGGAAAGTCCTAATTCCTTACTAAATTTAACAGCAAATTAAGCGCCTAATAAAGAGTTTAAATTCGATGAATTTAAACGCAATTATAAGCGCCTAATTTAGTAGGATTAAACGCGGGAATTGCACTCTTTAGCTTCCCCCTCCTATAATACTCTTTACCCTTATAACTATTTAGCCTAGACTAACAAAAGTTATTTATTTAGAGGATGGTTTTTGCTTTATTACCGGTTTATTAATATTTAATTATTAAGGCGTTTTATGCATTTTTTTAGAGCGATTTCTCTTCTTTAATAAAGAGAGAATTTGCAAGTATTAGAATTGCTTATATAGAGAATGAAAGGGGTACGCCGTATTAACCAGGAATTATAGGTTATATACAGAATACATACATCCTAATTAGCTGGATTATAGGTTATGTGACCTGGGGCTATAACGTGGCTATAATACTATACCTCTGCATTGTAGCCTGCTTCTCTTCCCTTTAGAATATATAGATAGAATTGATTATTAAACCCCCCCCCCCCTTACACTTGTGCTGCAGCATACCTGTAACCTGTGCGTTACCAACAGAACCTGTTTTAAAATCATTTCTAAGCTAATAAATTGCAAGAGAAAGTAAGTACTAATATTAAAACACTATCCTAAGCACTAATATTGTCTTATTTACTAACTAATAATATTTATAAGCTTCTTAACCCTAAAACAAAGCTAGATCTAAGAAATACTTTATTTATTATAAAGAAGGATATTAGTTAACTAACTATCCTATTTTTAAATAAGAGAAAGCAAAAGAAACTTAGTAAAGTAACTAAAGGTATAAATCTCCTCCTTCTAAATACTAATTTTATATATTTTTATAAGTATTTAAAGGTAAAGATAAAGAGTTATTACCCCCGGATAGTAGTAATAAAAATAAATATAAAAAGGCTATCTATAATATAGTATTTATTACCTCTAAAGAAGAAAAAGTATAAAGTAATAGAAAAGCATAAGAAACCCTTACATTTATAACCTTCTTTATATAAGCACTTAATCCCCCTTTTTTTTCTACCTTAACCGTAAATTTCCTGTAAGATAATGCCTTTAAACACACATTATTTATTAAAGACCCTTATAACTATAATACTAATAAAACCGCATAAAAGCAGATATTTCATATAGATTTATAATATACTATAGAAACATTTTATAGTATCCTTTTAGATACTAAAGCAGCCAGAATCTTAACTGCTAACTAAGGTTAAGTTAAAGCCTTAATACGTCTTATAATAAGCCTTATAATTAAACCTTCTTTTAACTAAAGAACTATTAACTTTAGTACTAAAAGTATAACCTTAAATAGCATTTTAAAGCTTCTTATAATCTTTAGTATAATTTCTTTTTATATTCTTAATAATGCTATATCTTTTCTACCATATTTTATTATAAATATAAATAAAATAGGTATTAAACTTAATAATCTTAAGAACCTTTTTATTTAAGGAGAAAAGAAAGTACTTATTATTTAAAAATAAAGTTATTCTTAATAAATAATTAGTTTTTAAGAACCTGCTGTCTTTATACTCTTAAAAGCAGAAATTTACTAACTTTATTATTAATTTAGCTACCCTTTAATTAACTAACTATATAACCTTCTTACTAAAGCTAGTAAAAATTTTAACAAAGCTAATATAAGAAGGATTACATATGCTTATTACTAATGCTAGATAAATACTAAGGCTCTAAGTAGATTTAAGTTTACCCTTAAAGATAACCTTAAATTTAACTATAAGGTTCTTATTAATATTATATAAATTAATAAGAAACCTGTCCTTTATATTATTTACTTAGTAACTTTATTTTAAGCTGCTTGCTTTTATAGATATTAATTATAAAAAGATTAAGATATTTAGAATGCTTTTAAGGAATATTAAATTAATATATATCTTAGGCCCTTAGACTAAATAGTTAATAATACTAAAAGAAACTTTGCTTTTAGTAAATTTAAGCATTTAGCTTAACTATTATTAATTAATATTAATAAAGTCCCTGTTAAAGTATATAATAGTATTAGAAATCTTAAGTAATATTATGCCTTTCTTTAAAAAGCATATAATATTATTAAGACTAAAGCTTATAGTCTTCTCTTAAAAAAGTAAATGCTTTAAATAGCTATTAAAGCAGTTAATAACTCTGCTAGCCTAAATAGCCTTATCCCTACCCTCTTAGTCTTTAAAACCTATCTAAGGATAATAAATAATTCCCTCTTAAGCTTTATAATTACTTAAAGAGCTAAAATACTTTAAAAAGTAATGGATAAAGCAAGATATAGTCTTATAAGGCGCTAAGTTAATAATACCCTTAATACTTAAAATAGCCTAGTAACCCTACTTTTATATAATCTTCCCTTAAACTTTAATATATAAGTTTATTATAAAAAAGGTAAATAAATTAGCTTATATAAGCTTTTTTTAATAAAAGGAAAGACTTATATTATTAAGATACCTTATAGCCTTATGAGGTTTTAATTTTATTTTGAGGTATAGCTAGATATAAAAAGGCACGCCTAATTATACCTAATACTATCCCACAGCAGTATTGGAAGGCTCTTACTTATATAAGCAAGTATAACAAACAGAGGTCTTGCTTATAATCTATAGGGTATATAGCTTATAATACAAGCTCTATAAGAGAACAGGGAACAATAATAAAAGAGGTGTAAAGTAAAATATATTAAAAAGATCGTATTACTAATGCTGTTGTTATTGTTGTTAAGGTTAAGAAAATCTATTTAAGGTAGGGAGGGAAAGCCTTCTTATATACACAGAGAATAGAAGAAAAGTGGGGCTATACCTACTATAAGTTACTAGCCTAACTAGGCCTAGTAAACATAGAAAAGAATAGAATGGAAAGGAAAGGAAGTGGTTGATTTCTAATTAACCTACTAAGACCTACTAGAGCATACATTATCCTGCTTTCATAGAATTCTACATAATTCTATAGGGCGTATCTCCCCGGTTTCTTCCTATCTAGGGTACATTTAGATATTATTAGAATCTTCTAGAAAGGGGCTTCCTAATAAGCCTAAATATGCTTATATAAACACCCTAGATCTCTAGTAACCTAGAAGGTTAGTTAATAACCTTTAAGAGGCCAGGTAATCTAGCCTTGCCTGTAAGCTTTAGTGGTAAAATGCACTATAAAGCTTAACACCCCCTCTTAAGGCTAATTAGCTCTAAACACAAGCTAATAAGCAAAAAATTAGCTAACTAGGAAGAAATAAATTCTAATCTAAGCAGCTGTAAAAATCGTTAATGAAGAGGATTAGTTAGGGCTTTAGTAAGCCCATTAGCAGGCATAACCCTAGTATCTAGATATTCTAGCTTAGCTAGACCCTCTAGAACCTTTTCCCTAGCATAGTGACACTTTAATAAAGTATGCTTTGTACGACTATATAAGGCAGGGTTGTAAGCCGTAGTTATAGTGCCTTAGTTATCATAATATAACTAGCTAGGAAGAGCTAAAGGAATATTAAGCTCTTAATAAAGCCCTTAAATCCATTGTAATTCCCTTATAGCTTTAACTAGGCTATTAGTTTTAGCTTCTAGGGTAGAAAGGGCTATAGTTAAAGACTTTTTAGTCTTCTAGCTAATAGGGCTATTAGTAAGAGTAAAAAGATACCTATAAGTAGATTTACTAATAGCCTTATTACTAGCAAAATCACTATTATAATATCTAATAAGTTGATATTGTTACTGTGATTTAGAGCCCTTATTAGAGCTAGGATTTTCTCTATAAGCTATAGCTAAGGTAGTATCTTTTAGGTACCTAATAACCCCTTTTACTGTAATTAAGTAAGGTTTATAAGGCTTTTATAGCTACTGAGAGAGGAATTAGACTGCAAAGCTTATATCAGGTCTAGTTTGTTGTAATAAGTATATAATAGTACCTATTATTCTTTAATATAGCTTATGGTCTAAGAAATTAAGAGGTTCTAAAGCCTCTAATTCAGAGGGCCCTAACCTAGTAAAATTAGGTTATAAGGGCACTAAGAGGGGCTTAGCATCTTAAAGGTCAAAGGCCTAAATAACTTCTTTAATATACTGATTTTGGTGTATATAAAGAGTTTTATTTAGCCTGTCTTAATAAATTTGAACTCTAAGGAAAAATGCTGCTGGCCCTCGATCTTCTATAGGGTAGACTTTATAAAAGTCCTTCTTTAGCTGCTAAATATAGCTAAGATTCGGCCCTATTAGAAGGCAGTTATCAATATATGTAATAATAAAGGTTTTAGTATGTTGATTATAAAAGACTACTGAATCTGAGATAAGGGATTTAAATCCCTTAGTCTTAAGAAGGTTTTTTAAGACTGTTTGCTATTTTCTAGGGGATTGTTTTAACCTATAAAGAGAATTATTAAGCTTAATAATAAGGTTTTTATAAGAAGGGTTATAGCCTAAGTTAGCTAGTTTTTTAGCTAAACTTAGCCGGGACTTAGCAAATTTATAGAATCCTTCTGGAAGTTGAATATAGATATCTTCCTTAAGGTATCCGTTCAGAAAAGCCCTAATAAAATTAATTCACTTGATTTTTAGGTCTAAAACCATAGCTAAAGCTAGTATAATTCTCTAGGTAGGAGGTATACTAGTAGAAGCAAAGGTCTCTAGATAATCTAGACCTTGAATTTGCATAAAGCCTTTAACTACTAACCTTGCTTTATACTTAATAGGGTTATTATTCTTATCCTTTTTAACTTTAAGGACTAACCTATTCTTTAATACCTTTCCTTCCTTAGAAAGGTTAGAAATAGGTATAAAGGTAAAAGTATTAGCAAGAATTAGCTGCTAGAATTCACTAAATATAGCTTCTTTCTAGTTATTGCTTTCAGGGCTAGCAAGAGCCTGTTTTCAGCTATTAGGTTTAGAAGTAGTACTGTTTTTAACCTTATAGCAGATATTATTAATAAAGGCTGCTATATCTAGATCCATTAGGTCTTCTAAAGGTGCTGAAGGTCCTGAAGCTTTGATTTCTATGGCAGTTGATCCTGGGGCGGTTGATCCAGGGGTCGTTATAGCTATTTCCCCCTCTGAAGGTCTAGGGGCTTTAGTGGCCTCAGTCGTTCCTTCTGTTATAGGGACCCTATTTTGAGATATAGGGTATTCTAAATCGTCCAAGGGTATATTTTCCGGAAAGCCCCGTAAAGGGGCTTCAAAAATCTCTATATTAGGATTTTCCCTCTCTGTTAAATTAGGAGGTTTTAAGAGCTTTTGCTAAAGACCTTCAGATATAGGCCCTATACCTTCTATAATTCGCAAGTGACTTGTTTTTTAAACCGTGTTTTAAAAAGGTATATAAACCTGGTAGGTATTAGAGCCTAGGGTAGCTAATAACCTTGCTGGAATCGTCTTAGCAGCTAGTTTTACTACCTTAAACCTTTGTTTTAGAGGGATTAAAACCTTACAGTAAGACCTAATAGCTTTATAAGCCTTATAATTAGGCTTATAAGCTAGTTTCTAGTTTAAATTTAAGTCCTGTAATAGTAGCTGCTTAGGGGAAAGTTCCCTATTAGAAATGGCAGTACTATTAATAAGGTTAAGGACTTTAGGCAGTATAAAACACTATAAATAATATGGTAAATTTAACCACTGTATGGTTGCCCGTAACCTCTCTAAAAGCACCCTTATAGAACGTTCTGCTAGGCCGTTTT
The DNA here is from genome assembly GCA_000222935.2 of Aciculosporium take MAFF-241224. NCBI lineage: Eukaryota > Fungi > Ascomycota > Sordariomycetes > Hypocreales > Clavicipitaceae > Aciculosporium > Aciculosporium take. Next base: position 5,373 of record AFQZ01000727.1, on the reverse strand, counting down.
TCTTGTGCTAATAGGGGCTAGAGGTTGAAAATATAGTACCTTTAGCAGCTAGCCACTGCTGTAGGTCCCCTGATATCTCAGTACCTCTATTAAAGTAAAAACGTGAGGGATACCTATTATAGGTAATATAAAGTGACCTAAAAAAGCCCTTAATAGTTGTGGATAGGGTATTTCCCTTCTTATTAGGAAGCTGAAAAACCGAACGAAATCGTGATTTTCAGTCCACTAATAAAAGGCATATAGGCCTTTTATTATAAGGTATTAGCTTTATTTTAAATATGTTACCCTCTATAACATTTAAAGCCCTAGGGGGGTCCTTTATAGGGTTTTTAGATGGTTTTCGTTAGAGGTTTGCCTTTATATAGGCTAGGCAGTAAAAATCCTTAGATTTTATAGGTGAGAAATCAGGTAGCCTAATAGCTAATTTAGCAGTCTTTTTTAGAAGGTCTAGGCTAATATGCCCTAGCCTAACATGCCAAAGACCAGCTAATTCCAAAAGCTCTTGATATTCCTTAGAGATTAATTTAGCCCTGTTTTTTAAAGTAGGAATATCCTCTATAGCCGGTTTAGGGTAGGCTTCTAGAGGGGCTAAGGAAATCGGAATAATCGAATTTTCGGTGGCCTCTGTGGCCTTGGTGGTTTCCTTTGGTTGTAAATCCTTGATTTCTTTAAATTCTGCCTAATAAGGAGGTTTTAAGGGGATATGTACCTTTATAGGATGGCTAGTATTTAGCCCTATAGGGTAACAAGCCGAATGACTAATGTTATTAGCTTGGTTAGAAGAAAGTCCGACTAAAAGCAGTGTTTGGAGTCCTTTTTGCTGTAAGAAAAAGCCGTGTTTTTAAAAGTTAAGAATACCACAGATAGAATTATCTTTAAGGTATAATTTCTAACTATTAAGGTAGCCCCCTGCCTTATAATGCCTAATTCCACTTACTAGACTAGTATCTAGCTAAGAAATATAGTAAGCATTTTTTAGGATAAGGGTCCTAAAAGTTACTAGGTTTTTATTTACTAAGATAGTAAATTTAGTGTTTCCTATTCTAGTAGGAAAAATAGGTCTGCTACTAGTAATAATAGGTTTGGCCTGCCCTTTATTATAGGGCTTATAATAGGTAAATTTATCCCTATTATTTATGATATGGCATGTAGAACCAGTATTATATAAAAGGCCTTATTGCACGGCTTAGCAATTACAATTATACCCAGCAAATTCCGAAGTTGTTGAATTTGTTGAATTTAATGATATAGTTGACTTTATATCATCAATATCGGAATTTTCGTAGGTTTTAAGGTCTCCAAGGCTAAAAGAGCCTGTAATAAAGGTTGCTAAATTTCCTTTATTAGGGGAATTTTCTTCTTCCTTTAAGGGCTTTTTCTTCTTAAAGCCCTGGCTATTAGAGTCATTTTTATAACCCTTTTTATAGCCCTTAGAACCTTGATTTTATTGGTTTTTATCAGAACCTTTTTGCTAATTCTGATTAGTAGCCTTCTTAGGGTTATTTTGGGCCCTATAAGTGATATCTTTTGAAACTAAAGAGCTTTTATCTCTTTGCTCTTCTAGAAGGTCTGCTATAAGAAATTAAAGGTTAATAGCTTCTAGGCTATTACCTAGGGTTTTATTAACCCTAATAGAAAAATGCTGCCTTTTTGCCTAAGAGGGAAAGGTCCCTTTTATAGCTTCTAGGTATTAGTTAACCTGATCTATAGGGGATATAATAACCTTAGCTAAGGATAATCTTGCTAATAGGTTATTAAAATCAGCGTTAAAGGCCTCTAAAGTACTAGTATAATTTTGAAAGTTTAGCTAGTGAAATTAGCTATATAAATAACCTTTTTAAATATTAGGGCTGTGGCTATAATGTTTAACTAACAGCTTATAGGCCTTTTTTAGTGATTTTTGCTATATTATAGTAGCTTAAGGTCCTTTAGAGCAGCTGTCTCTTAAAAGCATAAGTAAAATTGCTTAATTAGAGTCCTTTAGAGTATTTCCTATAGAAGGGTTATTTAGGAATTCCGGTATTTCTAAAGCCCTAAGCTGCATAGCAAGGCATTGCTTACATTAGTCGAAATTACTAGGATTTTTTAGCTTAGCAGCCTCTGGAAAAAAATAAACCCTCTTACTAAGTTCCTTAGTAATAGAGCTATTAAAAGCTCTTATAGGGTTAATATCTTAAGGTTATTAAATTCCTTGTTAAGGTTGAGGTCCAGAGGTTATTAGTTGACCTTGTTGGTTGCTAAGTTGACTTTCAATTTCCAGGATAGCCTTTTCTATTAAATTTATAGTTGATTTATAGTTAAATTCAAAGGCTTAAAGGTTGGAAGTCAAAGTCAAAAGTTGCCCTTGTATTTGTTGAGTTATAACCTCAGGGGCAAAGGACTCTATTTCAGAATCCATAGCTAAATAAAGTTGATTTTAAAAGTCTTCTATAGTTGATTTTATAAAGGTTAAATATTATAGAAGAAATAAAAGATATTAAATCTTTTCTGCCAGAAATCAGGAATTTTAGGAATATATAATTCCTAGGAATACGGATGTTAATATACTGTAACCCAGTTTAAGAGATATATTATCTCAAGGATATAATTATAAAGAATTATAACCCAATTTTAGGAAAATATTCCAAGGAATACGGATATTAAATACCGTAACCTGATTTCAGAGATATAACTATCTCTAGGATATAATCATATAGAATTATAACCCAATTTTAGGAAAGTATTCCAAGGAATACAGATATTAAATACCGTAACCTAAAGCAAGACTTATTAGAGGAGAACTTACTTATAAGTAAAGAAAATCCGGGCTTATAACCTATTGTAAGTTATAGCTAAATATAAGAAGGCACGCCTAATTATACCTAATACTATCCCATAGTAGTATTAGAAGGCTCTTACTTATATAAGCAAGTATAATAAACAGAGGTCTTGCTTATAAGCTATAGGGTATATAGCTTATAATATAAGCTTTATAAGAGAGCAGGGAACAATAACAAAAGAGGTGCATGGTAAAATATATTAAAAAGATCGTATTACTAATGCTATTATTATTGTTGTTAAGGTTAAGAAAATCTATCTTAGGTAGGAAGGAAAAGCCTCCTTATATACACAGAGAATAGAAGAAAAGTGGGGCTATATTTACTATAAGTTACTAGCCTAACTAGGCCTAGTAAACATAGAAAAGAATAGAATGGAAAGGAAAGGAAGTGGTTGATTTCTAATTAACCTACTAAGACCTACTAGAGCATACATTATCCTGCTTCCATAGAATTCCACATAATTCTATAGGGCGTATCTCCCTGGTTTCCTCTCATCTAGGGTATATTTAGATATCATTAGAATCTTCTAGAAAGGGGCTTCCTAATAATCCTAAATATGCTTATGTAAGCACCCCAGATCTCTAGTAATCCAGAAGGTTAGTTAATAACCTTTAAGACGCCAGGTAATCTAGCCTTGCCTGTAAGCTTTAGTGGTAAAATGCACTATAAAGCTTAACAAATTTATAGTTGTTAAACTATATATTACTTTACTAGAAATAAAGCCTTTTTATAAGGATAATGAAGTTTAAAATAAAAAAGCTATAGAAATAGCTTTAACTTCCTAAAAAGAGCAAGGCTTAGGCCTGAACAACCCAGACTAGGAAAACACTAAGATTAGTAAAATTATTTATAAGACTTCCCCTAATAACCCTATAAATTCACTATAAAGAGGCTATAGAAGACCTTAGAAATATCCTTAGCTAGAATTTTTCCTTATAGAGAAAGAAAAGGCTGATTTTTAGCTTATAATTAACTTATATATATAAGGAAAGATTACTATACCTGGAGAACCCTTTAAACTTTCTAATAAAGCTAAGATTAATACTCTGCTAGTAAGAAATATGTTTAAATTTATTTAATTTAACCCTTAAAAGTATAGAAGTAAAAGACTCTTTAGTTTATAAATAGTATATAAAATTAAGGGTAAAGTAACTAATTTCCTATATAAAAAATTATAATATATTATTTAAGAACATAGTAACTATAAGAAAGAGGTTATTCTTATATAGTTTCTAACGATTTAAAAAGCTAGCTAGAGGCTTATTATTACTCTTGCTTTATTATTAAAAAGGGAAGGTATTACGGCTTAGCTAAGGGATATTACCTAAGCATACATATAGTTATAAATAAAGCTTAATTATATAATTCTTATAAAGCTTTTAGTATAGATTATATACCTTTACCCGCCAGATGTTATTATGGTTATAATAAAGCTGCTTTATAAAATTATAAAAGCAGGCATATATTAGTAGTTAACGTATTTTAATTATTATTATTAAAAGCTTTAGATAATTACCTCTACTTACAACCTAAGTCTCCTTATTTCTTTAAAGAAAAGCTCTTGTTTTAAACTTTTTAAAATACAAACTAATAACACGTTAGGCCTTAGTAATACTAAATTCTTTAATTATAAAGAAGTTAAGTTAAAAAAAACCGGATTTATTACAAAGCTAAAACAATGACTAGAGAAATTAATACCGTTAATGTTTAATAGTTATATTTTAAGTAAAGCTAATAATAATACCTTCTTCCTATAATAAAATAAAAGGCATAAGGAAAGAAGCTATTAAAAGTTAACTAAAATAATTAAGCTTAATATATTAAGCAGAGGGCTTAAGGTATATATATTACTCTTATCTGCTAACCTAAACCTCTTATGATCTTTCTATTACTACCTAAAGCTAATAACTAAAACCTAATAATATAACAAACCTTAATAAGAGGCTTAGGTAGCAAATTAACAATTAGAATTATAAACTTTACTACATGCCTTTCTTACTAAAAAATGCCTCCCTTTATGTTTTTATTAATAGCTTCTTTATAAATAACAAAGACCTTAGCTTGTAGCTTAGCTATATAATTATTCTTAGCAATAAGGAAAAGAACATTGATGCCTCTAAATTTATGCTTATAGGCAATATTATAACCTATAGCTCTATAAAATCTAAAAGAGTTATAAGGAGCGCCTTAGCATTAAAGCTATATAAAATGGTTTAAGGAGTTAATATTGCTTATATAATAAGTATAACTTTAAGGATTATTACTAATTAATTAAACAAGCTAAATATCCTATTTATAATATATACTAACTCTTTTTTATTATATAAGTATATTATTAAATTAGGCACTATAAAGAAGAAAAGGCTTATAATTAATATTATAGTACTATAATAGTTATATAAGCAAAGGGAAATCACAGAAATTTAATAGATAAATGGCTATAATAACCTTGCTAATATAATAATAAAGGCCTCTCTAAATAGAAGCCTTAAGATTTTATAACTAAAAATAAGGTTTAAATTTAAATAAAAGGTTAGGTAATGAGACTAGTTGT
>AFQZ01000728.1:0-26212 GCA_000222935.2 Aciculosporium take MAFF-241224 | reverse complement strand
GGAGGAGAGAGAGGGAGGAGAGAAATGAGAAGAGAGGAAGAATAAGAAGAGAGAGGAAGAACAAGAAGAGAGAGGAAGAACAAGAAGAGAGAGGAAGAACAAGAAGAGAGAGGAAGAACAAGAAGAAAGGGAGAGAAGAAGAGAGAGAGGAAGAACAAGAAGAGAGAGGAAGAACAAGAAGAAATGGAGAGAAGAAGAGAGAGAGGAAGAACAAGAAGACAGAAAGGGGGAGAAAAAAAGAACAGACAACAAGAGACAACAAAGGCGTCTGTTCAAAACTAACCACCCACCCCACTGCCTAGATGCCATTCTCCAAGTCTCCGAGACGGCCACAACGGCCCAAATCCGAGACGCATACAAGCGGTGCGTCACCTACCGTGTTTTGCCCCGAAAGCATCCATCCATCCATCCACACATTCATACATACATACATACATACATACATACATACATACATGACACCACGTCGGGCAAAACTCGACGTCAACCCCATGCTTACGTGCTGTTCAACAACAGAGCCGCCCTAAGAACCCACCCCGACCGCCTCCCCGCCAACTCCCCCGATCGCGCCGCCCGAACCCGCAAGTTCCAGCTCGCCAACGACGCGTACTTTACCCTCTCGGATGGCACCCGCCGGCGCGAGTACGACGCCGAGAGGAAGTCCTTTGCGGGGACCGACAACGAGACAGAGGGGGATCCCTTCGAGGGGGTCCCCGACAAAGAGGCTCCCCGGCAGGAGCAGCAGCAGCCGCGGAGCCCCTTCTCATGGGCGTGGAATTACTTTGGCGGGCGGCATGCTGGCGCGGCGGGAGGGGGAAGGGGGGAGGCGGAGAGGGCGCAGTTTGGCGACGTCTTTGAGGAGATGATGCGGGAGGAGGGCATGGCCGAGGATGGGACGAACCGGCCGACGGGCAAGTTTTGGAGCGTCGTGGGGGGTGTGAGCGGTGGTGCGATGGGCTTCATTGTCGGGAACCTTCCGGGCATGGTTGCGGGGGCGGCGGTGGGAAACCGGCTGGGTGCTGTGAGGGATGCGAGGGGGAAGAGTGTGTATGCGGTGTTTCAGGTATGGTTTTTTTTTTTTTTTTTTTTTTTTTTAACCCTTCGCCTCGCTCGCTCTTCGTTCTAGCAGAGGGGAGACGAGTCTGTTGTTTGAGAATGGGGGCTCTGGACTAACGGTGTGGGCAACCATAGGAACTGCCGCAGGATGATCGTGCACGATTACTGAGTCAACTTGCTACGAGGGTCTTTAGTCATGTCACGGGGATTTAGGGGTATGCTGGTTGGGTTTGGGGGGGCGATTGAAGGTTCTGGCTCGGCATATAAGGGGGTCAATCGGTTCATCATTGTTTGATTGTACGCTTTCGTTGGGGACTTTTCAGAAATGCCTAGGTAGTACAATATCGTTGTTACAGATCACGCAGGCAAAGGTCAGCTCGCTGGACTGGCCAGGAACGATTATACAGTAGCTTCGTGCTTGTACGGCGACATCTACGCCATTGCTGCTGGTGTCGTCCGAGCCAACACATGCGGAACCTTTGCATGAGCCATGCATTTTGCGTCCAGCTATATCGCCATCCGTCTTTCCCCCACGCTCGACGTCATCTCATCATTCTGCGCCGCTTGATTCACGTGTCAACACAGCCGCCAAGCAATGAATCATGCCAGAAGAGACCACATACATTTCGGCAGCCGGGTGAGCTTCAGATCATGGCGAATTAAAAACTCTCTTCTCCTTCAATGGAAGCTCTCGCTTTTTTCATCTACATCATGTCCACAATTTCGCCAGAATCGAACAAGTCGTAAGATGCGTCAAACGTCGAAGCAATTCCAAAACCATCAAAGCGCCATCAACGTCCTTCTATCTTCGCGGGGGGGGGTTGAAACCAGGGGGTGCGCCCGGGGCATTGAAGCCAGGAGGAGGGAACTGGGCGCTTCCGGGAAATCCCCCCGGTGCAGGAGGAAAGCCGCCAGGGAATCCAGGGGGGCCTTGAAAACTGTCAGGTTGCTGTCCATCGATGCCTTGCAAGAGGAGTGTTCCAACTTACCGCCTCGTCCAGCACCGGGGAAGCCAGGAGCGCCAGGGAAGGCAGGAAATCCTGGAGGCGGAGCACCAGTACCAACTCCGGCGGCAGGTCCCTGCATTGCATTACATCAGCAACGAAAATCCGTGCGTTCACATCGGAGGCGATACAAGACTTACGGCCAGCGACGGAGGAGGAGCACCACGGCCAGCGGGTTTGGCAACTCCCGGTCCCGCAGCAAGCGTAGATGGTATGCCGCCGGGGGCGCTCTTTCCAAGTCTGGCGCTAGGATCGGCTGGAGGGGGGGATTCGACGGAGAGGGAGATGATGTGAGCACCGCGGACGATGGTCAGGCCGAGAGTTCGCTTCTCCTCGGTCTCGATCAGCTGGGACGTTGAACCGGGGGCGGACGGCTTGTTGGCCTTTCTCTTGACGCGTCGGAATTCTTCGGTATCGGCAAGCACTAGGTTCATGTGCTTCGACCATGGTCAGTACATGACTTGGCGGGAAAGGGCTTTGAGATGCAACAAACCTTGTCAAAGGCAAGCATCTGACCCGTCATGGCGCGTCCGTCATTGAGGGTCACACGCATGCGCCAGTTGATCTACCAGGAGCACGTCAGCCGTTGCTGTCTCGAGTACAATGCTCGAGTGTGCATTGGGGATCCAAACTCGGGGACAGAATCACGTACGTAGCCGGCCTGGAGAGACGTTGAGAATTAGCATCGCCGAGGCAGATAAAATGCAGGACTGCACTGCAGAGGTTCCCAGAGAGCAAGAGAAGACATACCATCTTTCCTTGCTTGTTCGACATCTTGACAGCTGATCTGAGATCTTGACAATGCAAGGATTCTCGATATTGTTCAAAAAATTCAAAAGCTGTCCGCGGGAGCTTTTCTGCAACCGCACGACTTGTCAATTCACTTGCTCGGCGGCGCGCGAAAGTGAGGATATATATGATGGTGCACCTCCCAAATTTTGCGGAGCCTCGCGCGGAAAAGGCCCCAAAAAGTGTCGGGAGGTACAAGCTGAATGTACCGCAGCATGCGCTAACCCGTTTACGGGTCGACCCGACTGTCTGTATGTACAATGTACATTACAAGTCGTCCCCAACCCCACTTTTGCGTCCGCTTCGCTTAAGGGCACTCTAACCCTCGAATTTCTCCAGCGCTCACAAAATTCCTGGCCCGCTCGTTTGACACGCACTGCTGCGACTTTTTGGACGAAAAGCATCAACATCCGTCGACGACGACAACAAAACACAGCAGCCATGGCATCCGACAAGGCCAGCAACCCCATGCGGGATCTCAAGATTCAGAAGCTCGTTCTGAACATCTCCGTCGGCGAGTCTGGCGACAGACTGACCCGTGCCGCCAAGGTGCTCGAGCAGCTGTCTGGTCAGACTCCTGTCTACAGTAGGCGGAATTCCACAACAGACATCCGACATTCACGACAATTGAGCCCGCAAACTAATCAGGCGTCAAACAGGCAAGGCCCGTCTTACCGTCCGTACCTTTGGTATCCGACGCGGCGAAAAGATTGCCGTCCACGTCACCGTCCGTGGCCCCAAGGTATGTTACGCAGTCCTTGGATTTCTCTCCTTTTTGCAGGGGTTCTACGCTCCCCCTACCAGACAGGCCAAGCTAACTTGCAGGTTCCTCAGGCCGAGGAAATCCTTGAGCGTGGCCTCAAGGTCAAGGAATACGAACTGCGCAAGCGCAACTTTTCCGAGACGGGCAACTTTGGCTTCGGCATCAGCGAACACATCGATCTCGGCATCAAGTACGATCCTTCCATTGGTATCTACGGCATGGACTTTTACTGCTGCATGACCCGACCCGGTGAGCGTGTCACCCGTCGCCGTCGCATGAAGAGCAGGATCGGCGCCAGCCACCGCATTCACCGCGACGAGACTGTCAAGTGGTTCAAGCAGAGATTCGATGGCATTGTCCGATAAGCCGGCATCTTGGGGTGGAAAAAAATGGGTGTTCTTGTCTTTTTACGGATCGTCATGGCGAACATGTTTAAGAGGGGCGGCGGGAAGGGATTCTCGGTCATGTGTATTTGCTGCTATGCCTTTTTGTTGCAATCCGCTCGACCACAAGTTGGGGTCGAGCGACGGCCTCAGAGACCGACCGGCGCCTGTGCCGGCTTCCTTGATGACTTGCTCCACTTGTGACGTCTCGTCTGGAAATAAACGAAAATACCTGCCTCTTGTGCTTTTGTATCGCGCGACAGTCAAGACTGTCGATGGGTGGTGTAGTTTTCACCGCATCCACCTTTGCAGCCATTTATTTGAAGAGAAACGAAAGTAAAGGCACGAGTCAACTCCGTGGCCAAGACGGTGCAAGCAGACGCTACCTGAGGTTGTCACCAGACGCCCGCCCAACATATTTGCGGGTGTGTGTTGAGCACAAGGGACTTCATATGCAGTGGCCAGTCGGAAATTCATCTGGTGAGAGATCATGGCAATGCAATGTTGCACGTAAATAAGGGGGGTACTGCACGTCTGTGACAAAAGCTTGGATTCCGATGAGTTCTGGGAGGACGATTTACTATGTAAAGGCTATCGAATCGTGGGCAATACGTTTTCTCTTGGAATAAGTCAAGCACGATGGCCTCTTATCCCTTCAAGACGCGTCCTCAATTCGATACTTTCCAGGCGTGGGCGATGGTTGACCAATTTGTTCTGCCGCTGCCTACCTATCTAGCAGGTAGTTGGCAAGAGGAGATGGCATGTTGCCACCACCGCCATTCTGTTGGGGGAGGCTCGGCAGAATCCTAGCAGATCACACATGTCCTTTGAAGGCATAGCCATTGAGGGTGCGAGGGCTGACGGATGAATTGGAGAAAAATCAAGATGGACCAGCCGCTGATATACCTTTGACACAATGTGTTTTCATCCATGTGCCGTTGGCGGTGGCTACTTGTGGCAGGATGACTTGACGGGTTGCCCACCTTACTTCAGGAGTCGATTGTAGTAATTGGGCTCATCGACTTAGCATTAGTTGACGGCGTCAGAGTAGCCAGGGCATGTAAAACGAGAAGAAGAAGAAGAACGAAAGAGCGAAACATGTGGCAAAAGAATTGAAATGAATCCGTATTGGATTCGACAGCCGGGGACCACGGTCGTGCATCTCACGTTGCTGTTCTGGTGCTTGCCGCAGGGTAGCCGGCACGGCTGTGCTGAACTTGGTTTGCACAAACCAAGTACCTACTTACGTGAGCTGTTGTCCATTGTTGGGGTTTGCCTGCCAGGGCCAGACGGTAGATTCCTGAGGCGCAAACTCGGAAGGGGAAAATCGGAATTTGCAGGCAAAACCGCGCATCCGGACTTGATTGGGTGGCCGAGGAGATTCGCTCCACCAAACTCGCTCAGTCAGTCTCTGCTCCCATCATTGTCCTCTCGAAAATCTCCATTTGCTCTCCTGTAAAGGCAGCACCCGGAATACAATCTCCCCTCCTGCCAATTGCACGCTGCTGCAGTTGCTCCTCTCCCATCTGCATCCTCATCTACCGCCCCCAATATGTTCAGGGCCGCTCTTCGACAGTCCACGCGTGCCGTGGGCGCCGTCTCGGCTGCCGGCAGAGTCGCCGTGGTGAGTGTCTTGCTCTATTCCGATCCGACGGCCAAATTTCATCCAAGACAGCCTGCGTTCATCGAAAGAATCCCACACGGAGCTCAATTGGACAATTGATTGCATTTCCTCGGCGCATTTGGACCTCGGAAAGCGCTGGCGCTGGTGTTTTGTCGCCTCGAGTTGTTTGGCTGGGCGCCGGCTAACTGCTCTTCTTTTTTCTTCTTTTTTTCTCCCGCATCTAGGTCCGAAACGCCGCCCCTGTCGCCGTCAACGGTCTTCGGGCTCGATCATATGCCGACAAGGCCTCACCAACCGAGGTCTCTTCGATCCTCGAGCAGCGCATTCGTGGTGTCCAGGAGGAGTCCAGCCTGGCTGAGACTGGTCGTGTCCTTTCCGTCGGGTATGTGGAGCTACGAGCAACAAAACGGCCGTTCCCGGAGCACCGAAAATAACATTGCGGAAATGGACGACTTTTGTGCCGGCAATGCACTACCGTTTTGAATCCACCCGGGAAGGCTAATTCAAAGTCTCTAGTGATGGTATCGCCCGTGTTCACGGTCTCGCCAATGTCCAGGCCGAAGAGCTGGTCGAGTATGTCTTCTAAACCCTGATTGGTCTATTCCTGGTCTGATGTAGTCTTGATCATCGATTTTATTTGCGTCTAACGTTGATACTTCAGGTTCGCTTCTGGCGTCAAGGGCATGTGCATGAACTTGGAGGCCGGCCAAGTGGGTGTCGTGTTGTTCGGTTCTGATCGTCTGGTCAAGGAGGGTGAATCTGTCAAGCGTACTGGTGCTATTGTAAGTCGAATCAGATCATGTGGAGGGGCCTGAATATTGCGATTGTGACGAGTGGCTAATACGCGCCAGGTTGACATTCCCGTCGGGCCCGAGATGCTTGGCCGTGTCATTGATGCTCTTGGCAACCCCATTGACGGCAAGGGTCCCATCAACACCAAGGAGCGTCGTCGTGCTCAGCTCAAGGCTCCCGGTATCCTGCCTCGCAAGTCTGTCAACGAGCCTGTGCAGACTGGCTTCAAGTCCATCGACGCCATGGTTCCCATCGGCCGTGGACAGCGTGAGCTGATCATTGGCGATCGTCAAACCGGCAAGACGGCCGTCTGCCTGGACACCATTCTCAACCAGAAGCGATGGAACAACGGCAACGACGAGTCCAAGAAGCTGTACTGCGTCTACGTCGCCGTTGGTCAGAAGCGATCTACCGTTGCCCAGCTTGTCAAGACTCTTGAGGAGAACGATGCCATGAAGTATTCCATCATTGTTGCAGCTACCGCCTCCGAGGCCGCCCCTCTGCAGTACCTTGCTCCTTTCACTGGTTCGTACTGGCCGTTTTTTTATGTGCATTTTTACCTCTTGAATTTTACTCACCATCTCTCTCTTGGCAGGTGCTACTGTTTCTGAATGGTTCCGCGACTCGGGCCGCCACGCGCTGGTCGTCTATGACGATCTGTCCAAGCAGGCCGTCGCTTACCGTCAGATGTCTCTGCTGCTCCGTCGTCCCCCCGGTCGTGAGGCCTACCCCGGTGACGTCTTCTACCTGCACTCCCGTCTGCTTGAGCGTGCCGCCAAGCTCAACAAGGACCACGGTGGAGGTTCCATGACTGCTCTGCCCATCATCGAGACCCAAGGTGGTGATGTGTCGGCCTATATCCCGACCAACGTCATTTCCATTACCGACGGTCAAATTTTCTTGGAGTCTGAGCTCTTCTTCAAGGGTATCCGTCCCGCCATTAACGTCGGTCTCTCCGTCTCTCGTGTCGGTTCCGCCGCTCAGCTCAAGGCCATGAAGCAGGTTGCTGGTTCCCTGAAGCTCTTCCTGGCCCAGTACCGCGAAGTCGCTGCTTTTGCCCAGTTCGGTTCCGATTTGGATGCCTCCACCAAGCAGACTCTTGCCCGTGGTGAGCGCGTAAGTTGACTCTCGAGGCCCTTTTGTGCATGAGTGCCTGTTAGGATGCTAACTCTCTTTTGTTACAGTTGACCGAGCTTCTCAAGCAGAAGCAGTACTCTCCCATGGCCGTTAACGAAATGGTCCCCCTTATCTTCGCCGGTGTCAACGGATATCTCGACAAGGTGCCTGTCGACAAGGTGCTGCAATGGGAGGCTGACTACCTCGCCCACCTCAAGTCCAACGAGGCGCAGCTGTTGGCCACGATCGAGAAGGAGGGTGCCATCAGCAAGGAGACGGAGGCCAAGCTGAAGGACGTCACTCAGTCCTTCATCCAGAGCTTCCTCGGCTAAGCATTTAATGTGAAATCTCCTAAAGCGACATGGAAAAGGGCGGTGAAGGCGTGGCGCCATCTGTACCGATCTTTGTGGTTGTTAATACCCTCGAGATTGCGAGGGAAAAAAAAGCCTAGGGGTGTATTTGAAGGGGCGATGGGTGACGCTGGGAGATGCGCCAATCGTACCGTCACATGTAAAAATAGAGCTCAATCCTCAAATGAAGGCCCTTGATTCCTTTTGTTTTCAATTTACTCAATATTTTGAATTGCACGGGCAAGGTGACGTTTGCGACTGTTGGATGAATGACATGAGCCGATTGGGAAATGTGGGATGGTGCTGGAGGAAAGGACGACGTGGTGACGTCATGGTCACCAGCGGGGGAGCTCGTTTCAACTAGGTCCAACACCGAGCGAGCTGTTTTCACGACAAGTTGAGAGAAAAATTCGAGTGCAATCAGTTGGATATTCCACCAGACCTTCAAAAACCAATGTCAGCGTCTCTTGGAGGTTCTGGACGCGGAGGCATCCCGTAAAGTGCATGTGTTATGTGACCGCCTGAAAAGGCATTGGTTGCTTGGTTGTAACCTGGCGGGGCTCGCAACGCCGGCTCAAGATTGTTTCACGCATCGGGGATTTTACTCTTTTCACATCCGAATCCATCGCCACCTTGACTTTCCATCGCCCCCTTGACTTTCCACCGCCCCCTTGACTTTCCACCGCCCCCTTGACTTTCCACCCCCCCCTTCGACTTTCCATCCCCCCCCCCTCCTGTCGCTATCCTGCTTCTTGCCATGATCGTTGACAACCAGGGCCCGGACATGTCTGCCGCAACGAGGGGACTCCTGGGCAAGGTGAGGCAGATGATTCCGCCCATGCTGGACAAGTTTCACAAGGGTATATTATGCTCTGCCGGCTTTTCTCGCCGTTGCTTTACGTCTTGAATGGGCCGTGGACGGAGCTCATTTCGAGTCCACGGCGTATTTGGTCACCGAACTTGGATCACAAAAGCTAATCTCGGTCGCGCAGGACAGCTGGGACGAGTGGCCGTTATAGGCGGCAGCCAGGACTACACGGGGGCGCCGTATTTTTCTGCCATGGCGAGTGCCAGGCTGGGATGCGACATGGTAGGTTCATGAATTTTCGCACCAGATTAGTGCGAGGATTTGTTTTCCTTTCCCCCTTTCCCCCTCTTTCTTTCTTGCCTTCCTTCTCTTTTTTACGAGGTAATCCGGTTGGCTCATGCAAAAAGTAGTCCCACGTCATCTGTACGCCCGCCGCCGCGGCCGTCATCAAGACGTACTCGCCGAATCTCATGGTCCATCCCTTGATGCGGCAATCTGCCTCGGGCGATGTGAAGAGCCCCAACCCGGACGACGTGGCAGCCACCATCATCGAGATGTTCCCTCGTCTTCACGTCCTCGTCGTCGGACCAGGCCTGGGGCGCGATCCCCTCATGCAAGATACAGTCTCGCGGGTGATCCGCGCGGCGCGAGAACAGAAGCTCCCCATTGTGCTGGACGCCGATGCTCTGCAGCTGGTCCAGACGGATGCCGACCTCGTAAAGGGGTACAAGGAGGCGATACTGACGCCCAACGTGGTGGAGTTTAGCAGGCTCTGGGACGCGCTCGGCCTCCAAGGTTCGGGCAGGGACAAGAGGGAGACGGAGAGGGTGGAGGTTCTGGCGAGGGCGCTGGGCGGCGTGACGGTCATTCAAAAGGGTCGCAGGGACTTGATCAGCGATGGGGAGACGACGCTGGTGAATGACCTGGAGGGGGGGAGCAAGCGGAGTGGGGGACAGGGGGATACGCTGACGGGGTCTGTGGCCACCTTTTCGGCGTGGGGGAAGGCGTATCTGGACGGGTTGTGGGATGTTGAGGGGGAGAAGCTCGAGAGGTCGGAGTTGGTGAGGCTGGCGGCCTTTGGGGGAAGTGCCGTGACGAGGGTGAGTTGTAGGGCTTTCTTTTTCAAAAGCATTGGACAGGGACAGGCCACAGCGAGTTTTGCCAGAGCGCCTGCGGTCCAGACTTGTAGTCTTGGGAGTTTTCACCAATCCCCTGCCGTCAATTTTTGTTGGAACCAAGTACAATGACTGACATGCTTCACAGGAGTGCTCTCGACGCGCATTTCTCAAACGAGGTCGCAGTCTCCAGGCGAGCGACCTGACGGATGAGGTCCACGGCGCGTTTCTGGAGTTGTTCGGCGAGGTTGATGGCGAAGCGGGCCAGGCGAATGTCCAGAGGGGAAGGGAATGTGTGCCTGGCGGTTCGTTTGATGCGCTTGCAGACTCGATCCATGTGGAATGGGGTGCAAGCGACGACTCGAAGGACGAAAGGGGTGTTTCATGTGCCGATTATCATGACGGTTCTTTACGTGGCTAGGCCGTAAAGAACGAAGGTGGCGTGGCGTTCTGTAGCGAGGCTCGGTCCTGACCTCGACTGGGACAGCAGAGTAAGACGAAGATGAAGACGAGAAAGGTCGGGACGCACGAGCGTGAACTGCAGTCGTCCTTCCGGAAGGCGTTATTGAACGCATTCATGGTACACTGCCCGGGTTGGCAGCACAAGCAAAAGATGGTGATGAGACGAGAGGAGACGTGGCGCCAGGGTAGAGCATGCTCTCCTGGGGAGGCAAACGAATAAATGATGATTCAAACGGTTCATGCTGTGAAACCAACATGTGCTCGCATTGGCGAGCTTCCTGTTTTGCATCCCTTGCTTCGGCCCGTCTCGCATCTCCCTCGGTTAGCCCGGGGTGGTGTACGACGGTTCTGATCTCTGGGGAGGGGAGCGTGGAGGGGGCATGCCCGTTGATGCTCGCTCATGCCGTGGGTTCTTGTGCCATCTGACGTGCATATGCCGTGAGAGGGGTCTGTGCCTTTGTTTTTTCCCTTGTTTTTATTTTTTCCCTTTACTTTTACTGAATCTTTTGTTTTTGTTTTTTCCCTTTTTTTTTATTTTCCCCTTTACTTTTGCTGAATCTTTTGTTTTTGTTTTTTCCCTTTTTTTTTATTTTCCCCTTTACTTTTGCTAATCTTTTGTTTTTGTTTTTTCCCTTTTTTTTTATTTTCCCCTTTACTTTTGCTAAATCTTTTGTTTTTGTTTTTTCCCTTTTTTTTATTTTCCCCTTTACTTTTACTAAATCTTTTGTTTTTGTTTTTTCCCTTGTTTTGCCGAATCTTTTTTTTTTTTGTTTTTCCCCTTGTTTTTGCTAACTCTTTTGTTTTTTTGTTTTTTTCCTTATTTTTGCCAACTCTTTTGTCTTCCCCTTGTCTTTGCCGAATCTTTTGTTCTCGTCTTTTCCCTTTTCCCTTCTTCCTGATCCGTGTGATGGATTCCGGCCCCGCAGGGGAGAAGAACGAGTCCGACGCGGGCATCGCGAGGCACGTGGCGGTCTCGCATCGCCCATGAACGAGAGCAGGCAAGGCTGTGTGCGGCGGAGGGGGCCGAGCCGAGCGCGGGCCCTCTGTCTCGTCGAGCATTCTTCCACCTCGCTGTGCGTGCTCGGGCCGTGGAGGGCGGCGCTGCCGGCCGGCGGCATCCGGACTGGCGTGAAGGGGGGGGGGGGGCGGTGTGGTGCCCCTGGCGAGGACGGACGGACATGTCCCCGAGCGGGGGGGATGGACGAGACGAGACGGCTGTCGAGGGTGTGTGTGTGTTTCTGTGTGTGCGTGTGTGCGTGTGTGTGCAGATCAGATGGAGTGGGGTGTCTGGCGAGAGCAGGCAGGCCTTTTTCCAGCTCCCGCCGGGGATTTCACCCTCTGTTGTCGAAATCCCGTCTCTTGTCAACGGGACGGCATGCGGGAGCCTGGAGGGTGTCGCCGCGTTTGCGTTGCGCAGATTCGCATATCTAGATGCGTTGCTGCTGATTCACGGCCGGGCCTACCCCACGGGCTTGGCAGATAATTTCCCCTTTGTGTTGAATTTCTGTCTGTTCTTTTTTTTTTTTTTTTTTTATTTTTTTTAGAAAAAAAAAGCATGCAAAACCACGAGACTCCATACCGCTCACCACAAACCCACATCCTCGATTCACAACCATGCGTCCGAGGAAGCACCACGCATGCGCGCTCCACAGCCTGTCGTCCAAAAAGGGCCCGTGTCGGCCTCGCAGGGTGACTTTGCCGCAGCACGACAAGGAAGGGGGGATGGCCGATCCAATCCAACGGATGCATCGTCCATGTAGGATGGGAGGCTACCATGTGGAATGAATGAATGCGCCATCTGTGGTGTTGTTGTGGCCGCAGTGCAAGCTTGCCCCAGGCCACATGACCAAGTGACCGGGCCAATCAGGGTGCGTGCAGGCCCACAGTGCCCGTTGGTCATCCCATCCGACGTGGCGATGCCATCACCGTTCCAACCGTTGGCCTTGGCGGGAGACTGGAAATGGGGCGGGAGACTGGCAATGGGGCGGGAGACTGGAAATGGGCCGGGAAACTGGAAATGGGCCGGGAAACCATCACGTGTCCCGTTCCGCCGTTGACAGTACAAGCTACCCAAGCTGATGGATACTCATTCTCACCCCTACTTTCCACGCCCACTTGACCACCCACCAATCACGTCGTCGAGTCTCTTCTTTCCGCAACGTGTCAACACCCCCCCGGTTGCGAAGAAAGAAATCTCCCTGCTCGGCACCGGCGGCCCAACAAGAAGAACAAGAGGATGGATGCGTTGCGGAGCGACCCCCGATGCGATTGGCCGGGACGCCCCCCCCCACGAACGTCGTCATGTGCGCCTCGGCGCCTGCACAGCGGCACCCACCACCATTGTCCCTCACCGTGGCTTCCGCTGCCCGCGACGGTGCAGCAGCAGCAGAGGAGGCGACGTCCGTCCGTCCGTCCGTCCGTCCGTGGCCTTCCTTCTCTCTCCCTCCTGCCCGTCTCCGGACGACGACGACCAAGAGCAGGTCATGTCGAACACGGTGGGTGCCCTGTCCGTCCGTCCGGACACCGATTCTGCTCATCATCACCAGGCAGCTAGCTAGCTGGATGCAGCCAGACGGGACTGCCTGCATTGCATGCTCACGAGCCAGAGCCGTGCATGACCTGGACGTTTCGGTCCAGGTACGCACGCATCTCCATGTGGACTCGGACGGCGGGCACGCCCGTGACGTGGCATCCATCGACGACGACGGACACATCATCATCTGGGTGCGAGGGTGAAAGACTCATCATCTGGGTGCCAAGGTGAAAGACACATCATCATCTGGGTGCCAAGGTGAAAAGGGACCGACCGACCGACCGGCTGCACACGGCAATGTATGTGTGGCGGTGGCCTGGCAGGAAGAATAGGGAATCCCATGTGCATGCGTGCGTGTCGTATTGGCCAGAGGCTGTGTATCCGAGCCTTGTTTTACGCGCCCGAGGCACCCTGGGCGCACACCCATGCCCATGTGCTGCAGCATACGACGGGCCGTACATGCAAGCCATTCCTTTATTCATCCGTTCGTATGTGTGTCTGCTGCGGCGGGAGCGCCTCGGTATGCGTGTGACGACGTAGGGGGGGGATGCGTTTGAAAAAAGAGACAGGAAGAGGAAGAGAAAAAAGAAAAAGTTGAAAAAAAAAAAACCCCAAAAAAAAAACCCCAAAAAAAAAACCTAGTGCCGTATTTCCTCTCCAAGGTCCAATGAAAAGGCGCACGCAACGTCCAAGGAAACAGACAACATCCATCATCCTACAATTCGTTCCAGGCCCAACCAAGACAGGACACGCACAATGACGGCCCTTGTCTCTAAAAATGGCCTTATTCCCAGTGCGCCCTCGAACGGCACCTCACCGCAGGGGAGAAGAGCCAGGCCAAGCACGGCCTTGGTCCGGCCCTGCACGAAGCCGTCGTCCGTCTCGCCCCGGACGACGTCGAGGCGCATCACGGATGCGTCATTGCAACCAGAGGTCCTGTGCCCACGGCACGGCACGGTGCATGGCGCAGACCGGACATGGTACGTGATGACCATCCATCGACACCTGCTGCGCTGGGAACAGAGCACTCGGTCCGCGGAGGCCCATCTGTTGTCTCTCATTTCGCGCAGGACGCGACTGGGCTGGAAAGGGCATACATGCATGGCACTGGCACGCGAGGCCGTCATGGTGACACGCGCGGGTAGCAAAGACGTGGGTGCGTGGCGTGAATCCGCACCTACATGTGCCGTACCTGGTGTCGGTTCGTCAGGCTATCGTCGCTTTTGTCGTTCCAACCTCTGCTGAACTCTGTGCATACATACATGTCATGTATGAAGAATACATGTCATGTGTGAAGAATACATGTCATGTGTGAAGAATACATGTCATGTATGAAGAATACATGTCATGTATGAAAAAAGGGTACGCTTGCATGTGTGCCCTGAGACCAGAGGCGGAAAAAAGAGAAAAAAAAGCCACAAGATGAAGGGAACGCACAACGTCGTACTTTGACGAATGAATGAATGAGCGAAAGCCGTTCCGGAGACG
The DNA here is from genome assembly GCA_000222935.2 of Aciculosporium take MAFF-241224. Classification (NCBI taxonomy): domain Eukaryota; kingdom Fungi; phylum Ascomycota; class Sordariomycetes; order Hypocreales; family Clavicipitaceae; genus Aciculosporium; species Aciculosporium take. The sequence continues at coordinate 11,929 of AFQZ01000728.1, read as the reverse complement.
TAACCCGATGCTCCGCGCATCAAGTACTTTCTCCCTTTTTGCCGTCTCAGCACAGGCGACAGGAACGTAAAAAATAAAAAAAATAAAAAATAAAAAATAGATGGCACTTTTTTCTTTGTCTGTGTGTGTGTGTGTGTGTGTTGTGTCTCGCCCAGACGGCGCAAAGCAACGCCAACGGCGGGCGGGGGCGGCGGGCGGACAAGCACAGACATGGACAAACTGAGGATTGGCTAGGTTTCAGAACAAAAAAATACACAAAGATGAAAATAAAATACTATATCATAAAGAGAAACATGAAAAACAATGAAAAAAACAAATGAAAAAAAAGAAAAAAAAAGAAAAAAAAGAATGCAGAAAAGACCTCGATACAGGGAGGAGCACGAGCAGCAACAACACCCGCCCCCCCTGCCTCTCCTCAACCAGCAGCTTGCTCGAGGGCAGAGCTCTCGGCTCTCTCACGCGTGTCTCCTCAAGCTTGCATCGTGCATGCGTGCCCCCTTGCATGGGCTACCTCCCTATCCCCCTGCCTTGACTTACCCCCTGCTCCCCTTCCCCCCCCTCCCAGAGGCAGCCAACAGCAGAGAAGAGAACCAGGGTACCCAGGGTGGGCTACCCATGCAAGACCGACGTTACATGCTCTTGCTCGCCCTTGCATTGCAGAAACAAAACCCTCCAGGGGTGTGATGGATCCTCGGCTGCAGCCCATCATGCCAGGGCCCGGCCGTCCCAAAAGATGATGCCGCCGGGTTTGGGAACACGAATTGTGTGTGCATGTGCTTGGAAAAGAGATCGACCACAACCGCTGGTTCGGGACCCTTGCAGATCCAGCATGTCTCCGTGGAATGAAGTCGACTTTATTCTAGCTTTCTGTGACGGCCGGTAGGGAATACCTGCCGCACGGCCTTGTTTTCGTCCTTGTGCTGTCCTCCGAGCCATCAACTAGATGCCGTTGCCGAATCCTCTCCGTTTTTGATTACATGTCGTAGGTCGTGTCCTGCCGCGAGCCAACTCGGCCTTGATACCACGGGGTACTGGTCATATCACAGTTTGTTGGATATGCCGAGGTACAGTACGTACATACCTTGTAAAAGAGTCCTTTTTGCAATACGTACATGCCTTTTTTTCCACTGCTGCGTCGGCCAAAACGTGAGACCAGCGGTGAGAAACGCACCAGAGGGGACAAAAAAAAATAACAGTTGCTCAAGCTTGACGTCTGGAAGGGCATCAGTGGTGCATTCTGCTATAGTCTGCACATACATATAAATGTGTACATACCTGGTATCTGCTATAGTCTGCACATACATATAAATATGTACATACCTGGTAACTATATCTGCCGTGCATCAAGTGTGGAGTTGAGATGCCTTCAACTTCTCCATTCACCCACGGTCCTGATCCGTCATTCGGCCGCCGGACGAAACCGGACGAAACCAGAATCCGTTCGGCTCCAGGCCAGCGCCCCCGTCATTATACAGGGTCCGCGGGGGTACCTACCTCCCGCTATTTTCTTCCCCAGATGCTGTGATATGCGCAATTTTTTTTTTTTTTTTTTACAAAATGTCAAAGAAGACAGGGACGGAAAGAACAGATGGAGAGAAAAAGAAAAACAAAAGAGAGATGTCCTGGGCTTTCGGACATGCAACGCCTTGCTGAAGTTGTATCCTGGAACCAGATCCGCCCGTCTTGGCAGCATCCGTGACGGCCACAGCGTACAGGGGGCACCGAAAACTCCTGATATATATATATATTCAAAAAAAAAAAAAAAAAAAAAAGGACAAGGCCGAGCTTGCCAGATCTGGCCATGTTCAGTCTTTCCCATGTCCCGCCAAGGTGGTCCGGCCTCTGAAGAAAATGCTGGCCACACCCAGGCCCAGGCCAGGCAAAGAGCCTTGCGCGCTATGACACTTGCCAGGCTGGCCTGGCTAACAGCCAGTCGACGGTTGTGGAGTTGCTGCCCGGCGCCTCCTTCAGCCAAGCCCCGGGGAAATGGTTACAACCGAGCATTCCGCAACGCCGGCTGTTGGGCACAAAACGAAGCAACCGTCATGTAGCGTCATCTATCCGCTGGCATCCCATCCTTTCGCCAAATGCCATACAGTAGACTGCTCCTTCCCGGCCGGAACAATTGCCTTGTTGGTGATGCAGTGTCTCCTGAGCCTCCATCAAGCTGGGTGGGGTGTCTGAGTGTCTCCAATACCATTCCAACGTGTTGGCATGTACACTTACATGTGCACATGTTATAGGGCCCACCGGGGAGCTTCCGTCCTCCGGTCGAGAGTCTCCCCGCTCGGAGGTATAATAGAAGACGGACAGCTCGAGCACTCCTCGGATTTATGGATAAATTTTTTTTGAACTAGGGCGCCCGGTAAATCGACCAATAATGCCCATGATAAATGTCGAATCTGCCAGGAAAAGGGAGACAATCGCGGAGGCTGTTCTCTTCAAGAAAGAGAACCATAGCAGCAAGGTTGGCTAAGCAAACCGCGTAGCGTGCGTCCATCTGGTCTGCCTGCCTGCCTGCCTGCCTGGTGATTCGTGAATGGCGTGCGGCCCCGTGGAGCGGCTGGCATGGACGCCCGTCGTGGACTTTGGTGTCGGAAACAGGAGAGAATGCGGGCGGTGTTGGGCCTTGATGCTATCGCACCATGAACTGCTGCTCTGTCTCGGCTGCTTATCTGCGACAGGACTGGATGGCAGAGCCGTTCTGAGTCGACCATTGATCGAGACAAGGGTGGAACCAAGTGGTGGAGCAAGGGCGCAGTTTTTGGCTGTCCCAGCCGGACGTCCAACCGCTTCACACCCGCAGCCTGATTTTGTTTTCCCTGCCCCCTTCCCACTTCCCCATCTTGACGTTCTGGGTTCTTGCGTCCGAGAGCATCACATCCCTGTCGTGGTGCTTTGTCTCGAAAGCGAGTGGTTTGACGGTTTCTCCTGCTGCTCCTCGTTCGCTTCCAATGCCTGACGGATGGATCAAGTTGGCTGGCTAGTACGAGGGAGTGGGTGAAAACCCTTGACCAACGTGGTATACATACACAGACCTTGCGGTATGGCAGCTGGCGCCGTTGCCAAAACTGGGGGATCGTACTCATCCCAGCACAGCCTGTTGTTTAAAGTCGCTGGGCACCCCCTCAGTTTCAACCATCGTGAACTTGGGATGCGAGTGTGCAACCCAAGGTTTGAACTTATTTTTTCCCCCTTGTTTTGTATTGTGTGTGTGTGCGTGTGTGCGTGTGTGCGTTTTTCTTCTGGCTCCTGCCTTGGATTTGTTTGCACCAGAAAGCTCCTTCCCTGACTTCACATCGCCGTCACCCACCAGAGAACCGCCAACAAACTCCACATCCACCCGCATGCGCACACTCTGAATTTCATTTCCTCTCAAGTCATCTGGTCCACCGCGTATACAACACAAGCCTGCTCGTGCATGCATGTATGTACGGGCTCAGCAGGTTGACTGACCATCAGTCTTGTTGATACTCGTCTCTCCCAATGGTCGGCTCTTCTTCGAACGGCCTGCTCAAAACACTGTAGATACACGCTTCTACTTTGCACGACGCAAACCAGACCAATCCACCTTTGACCCGAGATAGATTGCTTCGTCACACGAATTCGGATCTCGTCGTGGACTGGTTCGCAACGCTTGGATTTCAGCTTCGGTTCACCTTGGAGTCACCCACACGTACACCGCAGACTCATACCCACGACTGGATTCTCCAGCCACATTCTCCTGTTTCACGGTTTCACGCCCGTTTGACCGACGTTGAATTTTTTTTTTTCCCCATCCTCTGCCATTTCATCCCCGATGGTTTTTGTCTCTTAGCAACGAGAACAGAAGAAAAAAAAGAAGCCAGAGAAACAAATACTCTTCTTTACGCAAGCAGTCTCGTCTTGCCCTGTCCATCGACGACATCTCCCTCCAAATCATCACGATCCCATCATCATGGCCAATGGCTTGGACCGACTCGAGAGGCTTTTCGCCTACAAACGAAAAGCTTCCAGAGAATCCTCACCCAACAGACGATTGGGTTCTGCAGTCCCGTCTCTGGATCAGCAGTTCCCTTCGCCATCTTTTATTCGCCCCAAGACGAGCCGAATGACGGCTAGGCAAGAAGTCCGCCTTGGACAAGCGTCAAATCGATCACCATCCATCCCAGACCTCCACGCAGCTCAACGTGTTGACTACGACCACAACTTTGGCTCTGTGCCTTTGGTTGGTAAATACCACCAGCCCAAGCACAGACTGGCACGGCTGCCAACATCCAGCCACCGCCAGACAGAGAGCTTGTTGTCTGCGCTGCGCGAGTTCCAGTTTCCAAGGCCTCCGAACCGCAATGACGCTGCATCACCTCGATCAACACGCTTTCCCGTTGAGCAGTCCGCCAAGACTCCTCGGCTTCCGAGTCCCCGCTGTCGGTCCCCTTTCGAGATCTCAGCACCCTTTTCTTACCGGTTGAACACGCCCCCTTGTTCCGATCCAGAGGATAACGGTTCAGACTGCCCGAGCCCAACCACCAAGGCGCCTCCGGTTTCTTGCCCGACGCGCCTGCCAACGCCTGACCAAAGTCACGAGATTGGCACCGCTCAAGACTCTCATGTGAGAAGCGTCAAGTCGGCAGACTGCACGGATGAGGCCGTCTTTGAGGCCATTGAGAATCAGCTGGGGGAATCATTCGACCAGCGTTCCATGGAGAGAACATGTAGCCAGTCGAGTATTGCTGAGTCGAGCGATTCTTGCTGCAGCTCTGTATTAAGAGAACCAGACTTCAATGAGTTTTTCAGTCTCAGCGACGACGATATTGCCGAGCCTAGTCCCGACAGTCCCGTTGTTGCACCAGCGGACGGGACGACTGACCCGACCAGTCCTCGTCCCCCGTCTGATGTCTGGATTTCATCGTCTGAGCCGCTGACGTCGCGTCTGCTGACGCTGACGGCCCCTCGCGCGAGCCGTCCAGCTGCCGCTGCTGCTTTTGAGGCTGCTCGGATCGCCAGACGATACGACTTTGACCTCGTTTACGTAGTCAATCTCTGGCCTCACACACCTTGCCCTACGAAGCCTAACCACAAGCCAATGGTTGGCCGGCTGCTCGCTGCTCATGGCTTGCACCATGTGCCTTCTCCTCTGGAGATTTCGGAAGAAGTCCACACCACCATCCTCCGGTCCGATGGCTGGATTGAATACCGCGACCGAGAAGCCCTCCCGCATGATATAGCACGTGGATATGCTTGCGCATTCTACACGGGTCGCTACGCGCGCAGCAGCTCGCCACGCGGCGACAGTCCAGTGTCTGGCGTTCGACTCTCTGAGAGGATCGACAGGGGCATCATTTTCGCAGCCTACCGCAAGCCTCGTGACGGCCAGGACAAGCTTGGCCGGACGTTTGGTGATGCAGAGCTCGGAGAACTTCACAAAGATGCCGAGGCGCTGGTCGAGATGGTGATTGACATTCACGTGGCCAACAGAAACCGCCAAGGACCTTGTCGCACATCGCTGACGGACGACACTGGGCCCATTCCGACGCGGCGGCTGCAAGTGGCCTGATGTCTCGGACCTATGCATACAAGACACGGAAAGCAGAGCCTTGTGTTGGATGCTTGCTCGTTCTTTTCTTCTTTCTTCTCTCTCCTTCTCTCCCTCTTCCTTTCCTTTTCTTTTCTACTTTTTATCATCTTTTTCTTTCCTTTTTACATCATGTACAGATGCCTTGCGGTGGCCCATGTCGATTTTGGGCAAAACGTTGATGCAGACGAGGATATGATTATGAAGGCGTTGGGGACCCAATGCCGTGTCGTTTTTTGCTTTTGGCTCTTCATTCTTGCACGCCTGTAGGCTGATGTTGGCGCTTGGTGGGGGAGACGGCAGCATGGAACATGGGACGTTCTGGTGTTTTTGGTGGAGCTCGAGGTCATTTGTGATGCAGGTTACAGGATGCATCTCGCATACCTGTTGTGTACCCACGGTGGAGGCATGTTGTGGCGAAGACATGCGAGGTAGCATCAGTCAATCTAGGCGTGAGTCGGATAGAAATTAAGGTTGAGGTGAAGAAGGATGGTCGGCATGGCGTGGCACGTCACGTACATGTGCACAATGGTGAATGCTACCTAGAGGCTAGGTACAAGTAGGCTACGTCGGACCGGAGTCCTGTGCGCTCCGCCCCCGTCTGCCCGCTAGATTAGCCTGGGGCGGGGCGGGGACCCCGGCACGGAGCGGCAGCCAGTCCCGTCTTGGTCCGGCTTGCTCAGCAGACGCGAGGCCAGGCGCACAGACAGCCCCTTGTCGATGGGGGCCAGGGTCTAGACTGCATTGTATCGTATTGTACCATGTACATGTGTGTGCGTATGAGCAGCGCATTGCGGGTGGGGGAGTCGGCATTCGGCCGTGCGGCAGTCGAGGAGGCTGCGCCGTCGGCGCTTGTTTGGTTTTGTAATGGCCTTTTCGTCTTCTTCTCTTGTTCATCTCTTGTTCATCTCTTTTTATTTTTTATTTATTTATTTATTTATATATATACATGTATATATTTCTTCCGTTTCTGGTCTTTTTCAAGCATCCGGCACGGCCATGGGCGTTCTGGCTCGAGATTGTATGCCTACGGGGTATGTCCCTCCGGGGGCCCTGCCGGGGGCCGCCTGCGGCGAGCTGCCGCCTTCGGCGGACTGCGCCTGGCTGTTGGTTTTCATCAGGCAGACGGTTGTTGCATGGGGGGTTGTGTATTTTTGGAGGTGCGGCGGGGGTGGACGCGCGCGCGCGCGCGTGTGTGTGTGTGTGTGTTCTTGGACACGACAAATGTGCTTAGTTTTAGACCATGGTCTGCCTCCTTTTTGGCTTTATCCAAGAGGACCCTTTGTGGGACATGGATACGGTTTTTTTTTGCGAACGGACCGTTTCTACCGTCGCCACGTCTGGGTGCTTGCGCATGTCCACCTGTTGCGTCACGACGGCGACCGGGCCAGACGTATCCATGTGCGTCGGACGTGGGGCGGGGTTGAGCCGAGCCGGAGGCTGAGCACGCGTGCGTGTGGTGGTGAAGCTGAGCGTGATGGGTGGGCGCTGGTGGAGGACGGCTGGCGGGTGCGGGCAAGGACGTGGGGGCATGAGGAGGCTGGTGCGGGTGGTGCAGCGTGTGATGCACGCAGCGAATGGATCTGGGTACATGCACCGGATGGATCTGGTATATGCACCGGATGGATCTGGTACATGCACCGGATGGATCTGGGTATATACACTGAATACATCCGTGTACACGCACTTGCTGTATCCTTTACATGCACCGGATGGATCCGGGTACATGCACCCAATGTATCCGTGTATATGCATAGAATGGATCCGGGTATATGCACTAAATGGATCCAGGTACACGTACTTAATGTGTCCTTTACATGCACCTAACCTATCTATGTATATACACCTAATATATCCGTGTACATAGAGTAGATACTCTAAATATATCTATGTATATACATCTTATAGATCTATATATATATACACTAAATATATCCATGTATATACATCTAATAAATCCGTGTACACGCACCTAATGGATCCTGTACACGCACCCAATGGATCCTGTACACGCACCCAATGGATCCTGTACACGCACCCAATGGATCCTGTACACGCACCCAATGGATCCCTGTACATGCACCATGGTGATGGGTGGGAGACATGCACGGCCGGGGGGTCCGACGCGCGGGTGCGGGGAGGGGGCGTTGATTGCACGACAGGAGCCGCTTTCCGCGAGGCGAGGCGTCTGGCACGGTGGTAAGCATGTGGAGATGGGCGTGGCAGGGGGGTTTCTGTTTTGTTCTCCAACGACACAGGGTCTATTTCTTCTTTTCCAACCGTGAACTGGGAGCATGTTTTTTTCTCTCCCCCTGCAGCGCAAGGCGGCAGGCATGTGGACTTGTCGTGCGTTGCACGCTCGAGCCGCGCACCACGTGCCAGATAGGGACCTCCTCTGTCTGACGGGGTGGCACAACACACGCGCGCGCGCGCGCACACACAAAACACGAAGCAGCAACCATGCTTGCACGAGGCCATCTCTCCGCGCCCGCAAAGGCACTCGATTTTATTCGTCATTGCATTCGTCACTTGCGTTTTGCTTCAGAAAGGCGGACCCGGACCCATACCCATACGCGCCTTGGCCCCGGCGGAAAGCACAAAACCACCGTCCACCTGCCCAACATGCACCCTTCCGACACCCGCCGACGCTGGTCCCGGCCAAGCCCCGAGCTAAGGCAGGCAGGCCAGAAGCCAGAGCTCTGCACGGCCCTTGTCATCGTCCGCTCCGAGGCCATCAACGGCAATAGAGCGACCATCCGCCGTCTGGGCGGCGTCGACGGTGGACCGACGTTGACGGGCGCTGCGAGACGCCTGGGACGTCAACATCACCTTGGGTAGGAGTGTGTGTACATCGTAGGCACTGGTTGACTGCGGGGGTCTGGGCGGCAGGGGGCGGGTTCGTCGATACGCGCCCGACGCGTGCATGGACGTGAACCACGTTGGTGTTTCACTTGTTTGTTTGAACAGAAGAGAATAAAACGGTGGAGGAGAAAAAAAAAGACAAGAGAAAACTGGGAAAAGAAAAAAAAAAAAAAAAAAAGAAAGGAGGGAAGGAGAAGGAAAAGGAAGGGGGAAAAGACGGCCAGAATGATAGCAGCGGCCACGCTCTGGCTTCGGAAGAATGCATCTTGACACGTCTGGTCGTGCATTACCTGGACATGCACATGCGCACACGCCCATGTGCATACGCTCTGCCCGCAACCGTGGTCAATCAAACGGGATCCGTCGTAGCCGCCCCCCCCCCCCCCTTCCTTGCGCTCCTGCGCCGCGGCAAGACTGCTGGGCACCTTGATGCCGCAGCAGTCTCCCCAGCCCGTCCCGTCATGCGCATGCCCGGCGTGGGGGTCTGGCGCGGCACCGCCCTCGTCGCCCTCGCGAGCCGCCGCCTCCCCGTCATGCTCGCCCATGCCCGCGACGGCAGGCACCAGGCTGCCGAACAAAAAGTGCTGCATCACCGGCAGCCTGCCCAGCACGTCGGCGACGAACACGCGGCGCATGCCGCCGGCAATCTTGGCCCACGACTTGGCCGACGAGATGTCGTCGAGCATGGGGCTGTGCCAGCGCAGGCCCTGCACCGTCTTGGTCTCGTTGACAAACGCCACCTGCCCGAGGTAGAGGTAGTCGTCGGCCGACTCCTCGAGCGTCAGCTGCTGGTGGATCGAGAGCGGCGTGATGTAGGCGTGGTGCAGCAGCTGCGAGGCGCCAAAGAGGAAGGGCAGGAACTGGTAGTCGTCGAGGCCCCAGACGCCGTGCGAGCCCGCCGGCTCGAGGTAGTACGTCATCTGGACGGTGCGCATCACCGCCAGGTACCGCGAGAAGACGGTCAGCGTGACGGCCCTGAAGTCGGACCGCCGGAGCAGACCGAGCTGGCGGAGGCAGAGGAGCCAGATCATGAAGTTGAGCTCGTGCCCGGAGCCGTAGTCGATGCGGCTGCCGTTGCCGAACGACTGCTCGAGGTAGGTGGCTGCCTCGGCGACGGCGTCCGGGCGCTCGATGCCGAGCGTCCTGTGCCATGCCGCCGTCTTGCCGGATACGAGGCTGAGGAACCCCCTGAAGGCCTTGTTCCCGAACCGGGAGCTGCCTTGCTCGTCGGGGGGCGACTCGGCCACGAGGCTCTCTGCCTCGCTCAGGATGCCGAGAACGGCCTGGACGGCGGGGCTCACGTCGCTGTCGTGGACGGCCGAGCACGGCGTGTCCGCGACGCTCTCGGCGAGGCCGAATATCCAGGCTTTGATCAGGTCGCTGGTCGGGGACGCGAGGAACATGTCGTGGTCTCTCTTGGAGAGGATCCTCCTCTTGGGCGTGGAGAATGTCCACGAGGATGTGACGGGGGACGCGGGGAGCGCAGGCGTTTCGGGCACGGGGGTTGCGTTTGCGGCTTCTCGTCGTCGACGTCGCGGCTCGAGCTTGGGGATCCGGTTCTTGAGGTCCGGCACGGCGGCCGCGCCGTCGGGGGGCAGCCGGGGTGCTGCTGGAGGGGACGGTTGTTGCGACGCCATGGGCGGCTCATGAGAGGCCTGCTCCTCAGGGGCCAAAGGCAGACGTTGGAGCTGATGAGGCCCGGGCGGGACTGTGCTGTGCCGTGATGATGCCTCGTGCAGTGCGTGTAGGAAACGTCTGAGCTGGTGGACGTCGGTCATTCACTGACGAGGGTGCATGCGGCAGCGTGAAATGGCCGGCGGCCTGCTTCCCGTTCAGAGCCCCGCCATTGTTCAATGTGGATGCAGGCGGCATGGCATGCACTTGCCACAGGAGCCACAGGTGCCACAGGTGCCACAGGCGCCCGCCAGCTGTCCAATCAACGGCCTCGACCCGTCAACCGCCGACTGGACGACAGAAACTTCCCCAAAGCCATCTCCGACCAAGATTTATTTGGCATCTTCACCTGAACCCTCGACATGACGGCATCGTCCCTTCCCCTGGCCGAACTAGGCCCTCTACCAAAAGCAGACGGATCGGCCTCATTCTCGCATGGCGGCTATGCCGTGACAGCGGCCGTCAACGGGCCCGTCGAGGCGCCACGACGGGATGAAAACCCCTTTGAGGCCTTGGTCGATGTCGTTGTGAGGCCAGCAGCGGGCGTCGGGGGTATGCCGGCTCTCTCACCCCTTTACTCTTTTGCTCTTTCGCTCTTTCGCTCTCTCACTCTTTCACTTCCCGAAACCACCGTGTCATGACTGACCGCCATGAGCAGGCACCGCAGAAAGACAGCTCGAGACCATTGTGCAAGCTGCTCTCCGGCAGCTGATTCCCGTCCGGGACTTTCCCCGTTGCATGATCCAGGTTACCCTCCAGGTCATGTCGACGCCGGGAAATGCCTACCAAAACGAGAGGCTGGTTCAGGCTCAGCTGGTGAGACGGCTTCTCGTTCCTTTGTTGACGACCACCCTGGGTTGATGAATCAGTTGACGGCATGCATGTGTGTTCTGACTTTTGTTCCTTTCCCCCCAGAATCTCACCATGATACCAGCGCTGTTGCACGCGGCCATCCTGGGCCTCTTGGCGGCCGCCGTTCCTCTCAAAACCATAGCAGCAGCCACGACACTCGCCATCTTGCCGGAACCCAACCGCCTTGTCGTTGAGCCCAGCAGCGAGGAGGTCAGCAAGGCCAAGTCCGTCCACGCATTGGCATTCACGTCTGGGGACGAGGTCTTGCTTGCGGAGAGCTCTGGGTCGTTTTCCGTCCAAGAATGGCACAGCCTTCTCGAGAGGGGACAGCGCATCTGCTGCGAGGACCAAGGGTCGGAGATGGATGCTGGAGGCTCTGGGGCGAACATTGGGTCGGCCAGCATAAGGTCGTTTATCCGATCAGTCATGGAGACGGAGACGGCCGCGGATCTTTATTGGAAGTCATGAATGGATGCCTGGATGCATTCGTACACGCACACTGCTCTTCGTGTACCAGGGATGACTGGACGTCGCCGCAGAGACTGCATCAACGTCCCGTCACGACAGACCCGAGGCGTCAGCCTCCATGTGAGCACAAGTCTTGGCCGCCCCGTGGCCATCATGGTGGCCGCTTGTGGAAGGGCAGGCTTCTTTTTTGTACCTGTTGACGAGAGCCGACGTGAGGAAACAGCGGCTCAAGAGGGTGGCGTTGATGTCTGCCACGGACGCAGCCGCTTTCCAGCAAGGCCCTTTAGCGCAGACAAATGGCACAAGGGCCCAAGTACTGAAGCCCCTTTGACCAGCAGCACGGGGGCTGCACATAATGGCAAAGACGTTTGGGGAACGAGGTTCAGCAATGCCCTTTGGGCACACGGGGACAAGGTCAGATGCAAGAGAATGTCTGGGCACACGGGGACAAGGTCAGATGCAAGAGAATGTCTGGGCACACGGGGACAAGGTCAGATGCAAGAGAATGTCTGGGCACAC
>AFQZ01000729.1:0-26203 GCA_000222935.2 Aciculosporium take MAFF-241224 | reverse complement strand
GACCTTCTTAGCTATATATTTAAGTAGTATATTAATAGTAACCCTATTTAATAATATAGTATTTAAGAGTTTAAAGTAAGCTAGTAGTAAGAAGACCTTCCTAGCTATATATTTAAGTAGTATAAGAACTATATATTTAAGTAGTATATTAATAGTAACCCTATTTAATAATATAGTATTTAAGAGTTTAAAGTAAGCTTATAGTAATAAAACCTCCCTAGCTATGTATTTATAAATATAGTTTATATAGGTATATAATAACCTAGTAGTAAAACTAATAATAATTAGGAGATAAAGTACTATTAAATATACTAAAAAGCTATTAGGTAAACTCATTATAATAGTAATTTAAAAAGCATAGAAATAAGATCTATTATATAAAATATAAATAGCACTGCTTAGTAGTAGTAATATAATAGTTAAAGAGCACTAAGTAATTAATAAAAATAGTTTACTATGTTTTAATATAAGGGTATATATATTAGTAGGAATGTATATAAAAATTCTAATACTTACTTATAATAACCTTATAGTAAAATACTAGGATATAAGCAAGATAATTTATAAAGTAGCTAAATAGTATTACTAGCTAGGATTATAAAAAAATATAAAAAACTATATAAGCTTATACTTAACCTATTAAGTTAATAAGCCTAAATTGCACTAATTATATAGTAAGTTAGCTATACTACTAATTCCTAGCAGACCCTTTTAAGAGCTCTCTATAAACTTTATTACTAGCCTTTCCCTAATAAAACAAGCTAGTAAAAAGAAGCATAATATAATTCTTATTATTATAAATTAATTCTTAAAATATACGTTATATATAGCTATATTTATAAGGATAATAAGTAATAACCTTACTACTATCTTCCTTAAATATATATTTAAGGACTATAGTATTTTAAAAAGAATTATTTTAAATAAAGGGATAACATTTATTAGCAGCTTTTAAAGAACCTTTTACTACTTACTAGTAACTAAGCAATTACTTAGTATTACTTTCTACCTATAGATAGATAGTTAGATAAAAAGGGTTAACTAAGTCCTAAAGCATTATCTTAGAGTATTTAGGGTATAAGAGTAAATAAACTAGGAAGACTACTTATATTTAGCTTAATATACTTATAATACTTATAATACTAGTAAGTATTTAGCTTATAGCTACTCTTTAGCAAAGTTATTATAAGGTTATTAACTAAGAGGCCTAGACTATATTATAAAGGCACTAAATATTATAAACATATAAGTAGATATAAGGGTATAAGAATTATAATAATAATATAAGGCAACTAAGCAGCTACTATATATAACTTAAGAATAGTATATAAAGTATTATAATAAGAAAAAAGGCTTAATAAGTTTTTTACTAAGTAATTATATACTCTTATTAACTAAGAACATTAACCTTTAATAACTAAGTAAAAAGCTTATAATAAAGTATCTAGAACCTTTTAAGGTTTTGGAAAAAGTAGGCATATATAAACTAGCCTACTATTTAAAGCTTTTAAATAATATATGCCTATATAATATATTTAATATTATAAGTTTAAAGCTATATAAAGGTCTAAATCCTAATAAGGCTATAGTAATATTATAGCTACCTATTTATAACTAGGAATTATATAAGGTTAAGCAAATTATAATATATAAGTATTAAGGTAAGTAGTATAAATACTTAGTAAAGTAAAAAGGCTATAATAAATTAAAGAATTACTAGATACTAAAAAGGAACTTTAATATATAAGATATTATAATAAATTATAAAAGGAGAATAGTAGTAAGATAGTAAAGTATATATATAATATATTATAGGAAATATTAGTAATACTTAAAAATACTTATTTTTATTAATAATAAACTAATAGCTATTAAAAGCACTATAATCTTACTGCTAATAAGCTACTCTTATTTAAAGCTATTATTAGAGTTATTAGTACTTATAAAGTTAGATTTAATACTAAGTAATTTTAATATAGTATAAGGGATAGTTATAAGTATAATATATATAGTAAGAGGAATCTCCCTTATAGTAGGCTTATATAGCTAGTAATAAGTTAGCTATTATAAAGTTATAAATAAACTAAAAGATATATATATTCTTACTATATATATAAATATATTATAAGTAGTTAGTGATTTTTATTTATATAAGTATAGTAGTATAGGCAATGCCTTATAAAATTATAATATACTTATTATTTTTAAGTTTAAGCTTAATATCTACTTAGAAATATACGTATTAGGTATGTCTATAAATATTAAAATTTTTTACCTTAGCTATTATAGCAGCTAAATTTACCTATATATTTATAATACCCTAGGAATTATTAGTAGTAAATTAACTATAATTAAGTAATAAACTTATAAGTATTTAATAGTAGTAGACACTATTAGTTTTTTTCTTTATTTCTTTAAATATTTTTTAGTAAAAAATACTAATTTAAGCAGGCATTTAGTAGCTAGTTAGTAATAACTAAAATAAAAATAATTATAAAAAACTAATACTATTATACTCCTTATTATTTTAGAAGTAATAAGAGCATTTTATACTATAGGCTATAATAATTAGTAATAAAATAGCAGAGTATAAGTAGTATACTTACTATTATATATCTTTTTATAAGGCTTAGGGATAGTAATATGCTTAAGAAGGTAAATAAGCTTAATATTATTAGGCTTAGAGAAGATCTACTAGGTTATTACTATATAGCTATAATAATAATAAGGAATTTTTTAAACCCTAGTAGTAAGTTAGCTATAGCCTAGAAGTATAAGTATTTAAATAATATACTAACTAACTCTAAAGACAGGTATTATAATATCTAGCTTACTAAGAGTAGAAAGGAAAGCTATAAAAGAAAAGGCAGGAGATTAATTAGTATAAGATATAATAACTAATAATTATTAGCTATAAGCAAGTAGTATATATATAGTATTAAGTATATAACTTATTAAATAAATAGAATAAATAAGGGAGATAATAATAATATTAAAATCTATATAAACATTAATAAAAGGGGAGTAATAGTAGTAGCTAAGCTATAAGAAAGTAAAGATATAATAGTAATAAAAGATAATATATAAGTAAATAATAATAAAGAAAAAAGAAAAAAATAAGCTAAAGAGAGGGGAAAAAAGACCTTCTTATAGCTAGATAGTTAGGCTACTAATCTAATATATATGCCTGGATTAATAATATTATTTATATAATTAAGTACTAAGGTGCTTAGAAGTAATTTCTCTATAAGTAGTATTAATACTATAATAAAGTAATAAGCTATAAAGCTAATATAAGCAGAGTATAACAGCTTTAATAGTAAAAAAGAGTTAAAAGTAAATTATAAGTAATAAGAAAAAATGGCTTTAGGTCTAGTAGGCTTAATAATATTATAAAGTTAATATTAAGAATAAGTATAAGCTAAAATCTAGTAAAGACCTTACTATAAGGTTATTATAAGATTAGATTTACTATTAAAAAGATAAAAAGCAAGGTAGGCTTGGTATAATATATATATATTTAGTAAACTCATAATAAATAATAATATATAAGTTATATATTTAAGAAAAGGGGCTTACTAGGTTATAATAAGGGAGTTATAAGAAAGCAAAGACTAAGGCCTAGGACTACTTATAGTAATTAAGGGTAATTATAAATAAGAGAAGGCGCTTTATTAGGAGAGTGTGATGGATTCGAGCTTAAGGCTCGGATCTTTACAGTCAGAAGAATAACTACGTTATAAAAGCCAGACTTTACAAGCTATATAAGTAATATAAGTTAGGTATGCATATTAACATACTCTAATACAGCCTCTTAACTTAAGCTTTATACTAGTAAATTAAACCTTATATATATTTAGGTTTATCTTACTCCAGCCTCTTTACTTAGGCTATATAATAGTAGATAAAATAAGCTATAAAGGCAGGAGTTCTAAAAGAATTATAAATCTTTTCTTTCTCTTCTCCCCTAAGAAGACTATTCTTATTTATAGTTATTAATACTATAGTTATACATTAGTTAAACTATAATATATAATCTTCTTCCTTTTTTCTTAATTTTAAAAACCTTTATAGGTTTTATAAAGAAATAACATTTAATATAAATAAAACATAATAGGGCATGATATAGTCTAATATAACAGGAGATTTAGCAGGAATAGATGCTATATAATAATTAATAAGGCTTTAATATATTATAGCTATATATAAGTAAATAAACCAGGATACTACTAACTAAATTATAATACTATTTAAGTAGCTTAGGATTATAACTACTTTAGCCACACCCTTTACTTAGGGTATAGGCGCCTTAGGTATAGGCAGATAATATAAAGATCCTTTAGTAGAGAAAAAACCCTAGAGAAAGCCCCTTAATATAAGTAACTTATATAATAGAAATTAAATTAAATACTAGGTATAGCGCAGCCTCTTAGCTTATAAACTATAAGCTAATAATAACTTTATTAAGAGCGCCTAGAATAAATAGTGTTTTATATACTAATATCTATTAGCTAAGGTTAAGGCCTAGGTTACTCCTTTTTTTAAAGCTAGAGAAACTCTTAGTTACTCTTTAAATAATTTTTTAGGATATTTTAACTCCTTATTTATAAACCCTTATTAATAGGAATATACTATTACTAAACTTAATTAAGTAGAATAACGCCTAGGTAAAAAATTTAATGATTTTTTTGTTTATTTTAAATAAAAATTAGTTCTTATTAAAGGATGTAAATAGGCAGATTTTATTAAATTATTAAAACTATATATAGCCTTAAATAAAAAGATATATAATTACTATATAGGGCAGGATATTCCTTATATTAATTATAAATAAGCAATAGTAAGACTTTAGGGTATTACCCTTAATATTAAGTCTTATAACCTAAAAGAATAATTAAAGACTAAATATAAAGAATAAACTAAATTTCCTTTAAGTATATTTTATAAAAAGAATAGGGGTATATAAATAATAAGAGTAAATATTATATCTTTTATAGGGCATTAAAACGCAGGCAAAAAACGTGCTAAGTAGGTGTTAGTAGAAACAATACAGGCTTATAGAGATAATAACTAATATTTATATTATAGTATTACTAGCTACTAGGCAAAGGCTTACTACCTTCTTCTAGTATATTATCTAGATTTTAATATTTATATTATAAAAATAATAAGTCTCTAAGCAAAATCTAAAGTAAAAGAGGATTTAAAAAAAGATAGCCCTTAAGCTTAAGGCTTAGTAAGGGGATAGAAAAAGGCAGAAAGCTATCTTACTAAATACTACTTATAGGCAAAGGCACATATAAATAAATAGAGAAAAATATAAACTTAACTTCCTTTTTAATACTAGTTCTATTTAATAAGGAAGCCTTTGCTAATATATAAGTAAATAATGGTTATAATAGTTATGCTACTATAAGCAAATCCTTTACATAATACATAGGATTTCCTATGATTAATTTAGCCTAATTATAATAAATATAAATAGCTATGTCTATTAAGAAACAGGGTTAAGAGGGTTTTTATTAGGGTCCTATAATAATATTAAGGTTTACCTAATTTATAGCTAATATAAATAGATAGAGTTTCCTAATTTTTATACATATAATACTAGGACTTACCTATTTATATATCTTAAGGACCCCTTAGTTAAAATAATATAATATTAAAATTCACGCTATATAAGAATCTCTTATAGTTTATTTTTTAAGAAATCTTTAGGTTTAGGCAATAACTATAAGGAAAACTAATAATTTAATAATAGAAATATTAGGCTCTATTTATAAGGGAATAGTATAATAAGTAGTAGTAAAGAAATAAATAGATATATAGTTCTTAGCTACTAGCTTATAAGATATAACCTTTATATTAATAGTTATACCTATAGCAGACCCTACTTAGGCCCTAATAGACCGCTTACCTAAGAAGCTCTAGGATTTTCTAGCCTTATTTAATAAAGAAAAGGTAAATATATTGCTACTATACTAGGGAACTACAGACTATTATATTTAACTGTAAAAAAACCCTAATAGGACAGAGCTAAAGCTCCCTTAGGCCCCTTGATATAATATACCTTAGAAATAGCTTTTAGAAATTTAGAAATAAATTATAAAACTTTAGAATAAAGGTTAGATCTAGGCTAGCTCTTTTTTAGCTAGGGCTTTAGTCCTACTAGTTAAGAAAGCTAGGGAGGGTTAGTGGTTTTATATTAACTATTAAGCACTAAATAAAGTTATAGTTTAGAATAAATATTCTCTCCCTTTAATTAAGAAAATACTTTACTCTTTAGCTAGGGTAAGGTATTTTACTAAACTTAATGTTTATATAGCTTTTTATAAACTATAAGTTATATAAGGAAATAAAGGCCTAACTATATTTTAAACTAGATTTAGATTATTTAAGTAGCTAGTTTATTTATTTAGTTTAGCTAAAGCACCTACTACTTTTTAGTATTATATTAATAATATATTAGGGGATATATTAAGAGATTATATAATAGCTTACCTAAATAATATTCATATCTATTTTAGAGGTTTAAAGAAGAACTATATATAAAAAGTATAAGAAGTTTTATGCTAGTTAGAACAAGCCAGGCTATATTTAGATATTAATAAGTATGTATTTATAGTTTAGGAAGTAAAATACTTAGGATTTATTATAAAAGCAGGAAAAGCTATCTATCTTAACCTAGAGAAGATTACAGCTATTTAAGACTAGGAGTTACCCTAATTAGTATATAAAGTAAGGAGTTTTTTAGGCTTTATAAATTTTTATTAGGAATTTATTAATAATTGCTTAGACCTAGCAGGGCCTCTTACTAACCTTACTAAGAAGGTAGCTAGGTTTTATTAGACTCCTAAATATAAGAAGGCATTCTAAGCGCTTAAGATAGCTTTTATATTATCTCTAATTTTTATATAATAAGACCCTAACCTAGAGATATAAGTAAAAGCTAACTCTCTTAATAAAGCAATAGGTAGATGCCTTTTATAATATAATTTAAAGAGTATATAGCAGCTTATTACATATTACTTAGCATAACTTATAGTAGTATAATAAAACTATATAATTTATAATAAGAAGCTCTATAGTATTATTTCTTATTTTAAGGTATAGTTAGCAGAACTATAAAGTATAGCCTAATTATTTATAATTCTTACTAACTATAAAAATCTAAAATATTTTATAGCCCCTTAAGAAATATTAAAAAAGCAGGCAAGATAGGCTAAAATATTATTCCTTTTTAATTTTTACCTTTAATATTATTTAGGTATATAGGCAGGTAGGCTAAATACTCTCTCTTAATAGAAGTAAGATTAAGGTTAGAAGAGCCGTCCTATAGGGTATATTATATATCCAGTCTAAAGCCTAGACATAGGTAATATATCCCTAGTAGGAGTATAAATAACAGCCAAATTAGAGAAGGATAGCAACTAGGATAATAATAATTTAGGTAAAATAATTACATAAGATGTTGTTAGCACAGACTTAGTAAGGCCATTACTATAAGGTTTTAATCTCTTTTAGGATAAATATCTTTAGGATTTATAAAACTAAAGAGTTACTATAAATAGCTTATATAGTATAAAATTAAGAGTAGTTTAGGCAGTAAAGCAGAAATTTCCTGCCTTTATAGGGACTAAATCTTAAATAGCAGATTATATATTAAATGCTTAAAAAGCACTATAATTCCAGGGGTAGCTTTAAATTCCCTAATATAAGCCTCTTACTATATTACTTATATAATAGGTTTATAACTTACCTATATTAAGTTACCTAAAGAGAAATACTACTTTCTAGGTATTATAAAAAGATTATTACTAAAATAGGATATTAAAAAATATAGTATAGTTTATATAAAATTACTATTATTATAATAGGAGAAAGAGTTAATAGCTTTAATAGGGGCTTTTAAAACCTATACTAGTAGCAAACCATTACTAGTTATAAATATTAGTAGATTTTATAACTAATCTTTCTATATATAATAAGGAGTTACTATACTACCTAATAGTTATTATAGATTATTTCTCTAAGTATGTATAGTTAGAGGTAATAATAAGTATAGTAGCTAAGGCATGTATAGAACGCTTTAAATACTACTAGTAGTAATTCTATAGTTTTTCCTATTAGATTATCTCTAACTATAAATTAGATTAGCTTAGCTGTTTTTAGACTATACTTTATAAGAAGGTAGGTATAAAATAGCTATTATTTATATTATATTACCCTTAGATAAATAGTAGAATAAAATAAGTAAACTAAGAGATATAGGCAGTTCTCTAAGTAGTTATTACCTTTTATAATATAATTAGGCTAACTATCTTCTAGCTTACTAAATAGCGCTTAATAACTAAACGTTTATAGTAACTAGGCTAAGCATAAACTAGGCGCTAAAGGGGTTTAATATTAAGCTAATTTAATAAGTATTAAATATAACTAAGAGTCTAACTTTACTTAAAGGGAGGGCTATATTATTCTTAGAATATCTCTAAGAGGGAATAATACTAGCCTAGGTAGTAATTAACTTTATATAATAATAATAATAGGATGCAGTAAATGCTTCCTAATAACTAGTAGAATAATACTAAATAGGAGACTTTATATAGTTAAATCTATACTATATTAAAATAAATCGCCCTAGCTAGAAACTTAACTAGGTTAAGGCAAAATATTAGGTTTTAAATATACTAATACTACTTACTATTTAACTTAATATCCTATAGGGTATATACCCTATCTTCTATATAAACTTAATAGAAAGGGCTATATTTAACCTACTACTATTATAATTACTAGTGGATTCTAGACTAGGTGTTACGTGGTGGTATCGTCACGTAGTCAGTTGGAAGCAACCGTAAAGCTATTATTAACGTTATTATAAATGGGTTATTGAACGCACCTATATATACTACTATTAAGTCATATAGTTAAGTGCATTTTATGTAAGTTATTATTATTATTAAGTCTTACTAGCTATATAATAAATCCGTCCTATATAGGTAGGGATCTGACATTACAGATTATCCTATAATAAGTGCTTCTTCCTTAAAGATAACCATCCTGGTTATCCTCTGGATCTATTTAAGCTAGTGTTAATATATATAAAGAAAGCTTTTATCTGTAAAGGAAAGCAATTTAATTTATAAAGTATCCTCACTATATTAGTCTGGTTGTATCTAATCTGCTAGAAACGTTACTTAATAGTAGTAACTAATCTAATAATAACTACTTATAAAATTTAAAGATAAATAAATATCTTAGTCTAAGCAAAATAAACTATAATAAAAGGAAATTTAATTTAAGTAGCATAAACCTGTTAACTATAGTTGTATTTATTCTAGATATACTTAGATGTCTACTTCTTAAAGTCCTTATCTGTATAAGCCTTATAAATTTATGCTATAATCCGTTAATAGAGATATAGATTATAAAATGTCTTTATCTACTTATATTATTATAGCTATAAGTAGCTTATTAGAGAGTAACTATTATTACTAGCAACCTTAGGTTATATGCTTTTAGGAGTCGCTATATTATAAGTAATTTTCTTATTTATAGTATTATAGTTATATTATAATAATGTTACTAACTTTAAACTATAGTAATAACTTATATAAGAGAATGGAAAAGACTTAGGTTAAACTAAAAATAAAATGTTATGCCTTTAAAGACCTAGTAGACTAATAAAAGGAAGCTATATAGAGGGGAAAGAGTTAGGCTATAAAAAGAGAGGCTTTCCTCTTAAATATAGGAGAGGTAGCCTATGCCCTTCCTTAAGGTGTGTTAGATATCTTAAGTTATTCTTTGCTTTTAACCTTATATATAAAGGTCTTTTATGCGTTTAAACCAGGCATATTAAAGGTAATTCTATAGGGGTTATTAGGGTATTATTACTTTTAGGCAGAAGACGGCCACTGGCTATGCCATCTTATCCTTATTAAAGGTAAAATTTTCCTATATCTAAGCTATATAACATAGTAATTATAAGGAAAGCAACAGTCCTCTAAATATAACTTTTTCTATAATTAATCTATTTACTATAATGCCCTTTACAATATAGCTAAACCTTTAATCTAAGCTATACATTTTGTAATTAAATAGTAATCTGCCTAAAGCTAACCAGAGCCATGCGATTTTTAGGACTGCTTCTAACGTTAGATAGCGTGATATATTAGCAAAATTTTCGGTCCTTATGCTACTACATAAGGGTCTCCTATTTGTCTAATATCTTGGCTAATTCCGCGTTCTTAGTTATGGATTCTGTTATTGTTTTCTGCCTTTTTATAGCACTACTAATATTATGCCTATTTTTAAAAGGTATCTTTTATTTTACCTTTTTTAGTAATGACTTAAATAAGCTTATATTTAATATAGTTACTTTTATTGCTTTTATAGCTAATCTTATTCTTCTATTAGCTAGTGAATTTAGTTTAACTAGGCTGGTTAACTTCTTACTTCTTACAGGTAAGGTTGTCTTTCTAGCCGTGGATTCTAGCAGGGGCGTTTAAGGAGTAGGCTTAATAGTCCCTATGCTCTTAGCCTTATTTTCTAGTGTTACTACTCTGGCTAAAGTTATTATAATATGCTTATTAATAATCTTAAAACTAGCTTTTACTGCACTAAATACCTTCTTATAGGCCTTAATATTCCCTTTAAGTATATTAATTCTATTTTTAAGTTTATTAAATTATATATTAATAGCTTAGTTTATTAACCTTAACTTTATCTCCTTTAGGATAGTCTTTTTAGCTGCTACTTTGCTTATTAGCTTATATTATTTAGCTAAACCTTAGATTAGATTCCTTTAGTCTGCTAGTTTCTTCTTTAGTATATTATTATCCTGTTAAGTGGTTATAGTTCTATGCTCTTTACTAGTATTAATAATTACTTATTAAAAACCTATACTTAAAAGATTAACCCATCTTATAGTAGCTAGGGCCCTAGCTATAAAGCTGTTAATGCCTCCTAACTTATTATAGTATTTAGCCATAAGCACTTCTTCTTTTAATAATAATCCTAGTTACTACTCTTTAGATCTAGCTTAATTATTTATTTATCTACTATTAAGAAATCATACTACTGCCTGCTTAATACAGTGTTTAATATTCTAAATAACTAGGGTATTAGCTAGGCATTTAGTTTTCTTCTGCCTATTATTATTAGCCACTAGAATTAATTCCTTTATAAGGAAAATCTATTGCACTACTCTAATCCATAGTGCGTACATAGGGTCTGTTTTTGTAATAAAGAATCCATTTTTATTAATTTACACCCTCTAAGCTGTAAAATCTTTAAAGTAGGTATAAATAGCATTTATTATACTCTATATGCCATCTTTAGCCTAATATTACTATATTCTAAAAGGCTTTAGTTCTATGTTACCTCCTATAAATAACTCTATCTCCTAGTGCTAATAGTATTTATTTATATAACTAAAACAGCAAATTAGCTTACTAAAGTCCAGTTCCTCTAATTTATCCTATATTTCCTATATAGTTATAAGAGGATTTTAACTTAGACCTCTAGCAGGAATCCCTTTAGTTATAAGGGTATTAGTAATTATCTTGCCCTTTTTTATATTCTAAAGGCACTTTACTACTATCTGTCCTTTAGGGCTAAGTATTTCTCTAGATATATTAACATTAAAAACATTATTCTTATAGTCTGTGTTTACTTTAAAGTCCTTATTCTTATTTATAGTCTCTATATAGCGTTAATAGGCAGTTATTAGGTTAGTATATGCCTTTTCCCTTTACTTATCTTCTTATAAAGCCTTAGCTATTTAGTTATAAAGAATAAAAACAATATCTCTAGCTACTCTTATTATATTCCCTTTTAGAGATAGCTTTACTAACTTAGTCCTTATTATTTACTTTTTTTTATAAAATAGTGAAAACTTAACTAAAATATTAGGATTAAAATCCTTTATATAGAACTTAACCTCTATACCTTTTATAATATATGTTAGAATTATCTAAGAAAGGGTAATAATAGTTCAAAAAATAAAATAAAATAAAAGAAAAACTCGAAGTGCATAATGGTTAAAAGCAAGAATAAAAGGTTAAAAAATAAAGAAAAACAGGAAATCTATAGTGTTAGAAAGTGCGGATAAGAGGTTAAGTAAAAAGTAAAGTAAAATTATAAGTAGTATTATAGGAAAAATAGGGTTATGTGTTTCTAACTATAGTAATTATATAGGGTCCTATAGGATGTTAGATCCTGCTAACCTTAAGGCATTATTAGCACTCCTGCCTTATAAGCTTCTTCTTCCTATACTTCTTATCCTAGTTAATTAAATACTCCTTTAGATATTTATTTATTAACTTTAATGTATTTACCTTTATCTTGCTTTTATTAATCTACTAGTTATCTTTAGTAGTATATCCTTTTTATCTTATAAGGTAAGCTACCTTAGGGCTTTATTTCTTAGTATAGTAGATTTTTACCTTATATAAGATAATTTACTTAATCTTTTAGTAATTAGCTTTACTACTCCCTTTTAGATTAATTAGTAAAGAGGGTGTTTCTTTTTTACTAAAGGGATCTTTACTTTAGTATGGTTTCTATATATATATAATTAATACTATTAGATATACCTTTAAGATTAATAGAAATTTAAGTTAGTATAATAAAGAATTTACCTTTTTAAGAACCTTATATAGTCCTGCTCTTTATAGTAACTATTTCTTTTTTAGCTTTCTTAGAAGTTAGTATCCTTTATATAGTCATAAGTATACTATATTTCTAACATTAATATCCACTAGGTTATATTAGGAATTATATTTAATTTTAAATAGGGCAGCAGTAGTAGTTATTATAAATTAAGCCTCCCTTTAATAGAGCTTATAAAGTACCTTTAAGTCCTCTTCCCCTAGCTATATATTAGAAATTACTTACTTTAAAAGAAGGTTAATAAGGTTTAGTAGTTTAAGCCTATATAATAACTTGTTAGGTAACTAGTTAATAGCTATAGCCACTGTGTTATTAAGATAGTACTGCAAAGCTGGAAGGATTAATACCTATAGTACTATTAGATTTGTTATAATATAATAGTAAATAGCTATTATTACTGTTTAATTCTTCTATTTAGCTGCTCTATTTATCTGCAGGTAGTAGGCAGTTGCTATTAGGAATTTAACTCCTAGCTTAGTAAATATTGCTTACCAAACCTTAGAAATAAATTTAGGGTCCCTATTACTAACTATTTACTATAGTAGTCCTTAGTTTATAATATATAAAGCTTAAAGAAGTAGTTCTGCCTATATAAATACTAAATATATTATATTTCCTAGAATTAAAAGGGTTTTCTTACTAAATAAATAGTTTACTAAGCAAAGGGAATTATACTTTAAGTATCCTTCTATAGCCTATATAGTGTTTACTAAGTCTACCTCTGGCATATTAGTAATAAAGTCCAGAGAAATTATATAAAATAGCATTGGTTTTAACTATAAAGGTCTTATTTCTTTAGTTACTTTATCTCTTAAGATAGAGTTTTTCTAATAAGTTATATAATATACTATATACTTCTAGATTTGCTTAGATATCTTTAAGAAATAAACGCTATATAGACCTTTTATTATTCTGCTAATTCCAAAGTAGTAATAGTTATTATATACAGTTCTTAGCACGGTTTTAATATAGCTGCTTAGAATATATAGTTATTTAAGCCCTTTTTTATTCTTATAATAAAGTAGGCCCTTATCTATAAGGTCCTAGCTATAGAGTGGAATTTACAGTTAGTTTTGTTCTTACTTTAGCTGCTTCTGCCAGAAATCCTTAATACTCTTAATTATCTAATAATATTATAGGTTAAATTTATACCCTACTAATATCTCCTTCTTTAATAAGTTATTTATTATAGCTATTATTTAATAGTTTTAACAAAAGTATACATAGGTATTTAATTTATTATATATACTACGGTTTATAGCCTTATAGTAGCTAATATTTACTAAAAGTTATAATAAGGCATTAGGTATAATATTAAGGACTCCTAGTAAGGAATAGGCAAGGTATAAGAGATTACGGAACACCGTGGATACGACGCGGTATTACGCCTAAAAGGAAAAAGAAGCATAGAATCGGATTCCTTATTATTAATTACCCCCCCTAGCGATAGCGCATTGCACAAGGGGAGTAAGCAGCACAAGGGGTGCAATAATTAACAAATTTTCACGTGGATCCGCGACTAATAAAGGACAAGGCACCACCTAGGAAGAAACATAATATTAAGGAGAGAATTCTAGAGTAATAGCAGTATAGGAAAAACTAAAGAATAAAATAAAATTACTAAAGGAATTAATAATAAAAGTTATCCTAGAGGCAGAAATAACAGAAGTATAGGCTTCTATTAGAACTTTTACACAAATTACTATAGATATAGGAGGGGAGATAGCCTAAGCAAGAACAGACACGGAAGGCCTACAGGCCTTAATTATAAAAGCGGTTAGCAGTAGAGTAGAAACCACAGTTAAGAAGGCGGTTAAGGAGGTAATAAAGGCTGTTCATAGGACTAGATTAGCGGTTAGGGGGACTTAGGCGAATATTACGGCTTGCGGAGTTATAGGGCAGAATATGATAATACCTTTGGCCTAAACGGAGGGTATGGCGATACCAGCCCGCCATTACTAGGAAGCACTAGTAAAGGGAAGCACTATTAGCAAGGCAGTTAGGAACAGATTGCCAGGAGAGATTGTGAAGGTAGTAAACAGTGCTATTAGCATAGAGGAGGCAGTAGCAGCATGCTAATTGTAAAGTAGAGACATAGTTATTATATTTATAGAAGCAGGGAGGAAATAAAAGGAAAACACGGCCTAGGTAGGAGTTGCCTTTGGACCTAAGGCGGAAGTAAACAGGAAGATGTTTAGTGTGATTATTAAGGGATTCCTAATATGATTAATAAACCATATTGCAATTAAGGATATAAGGAAGAACATTAAAAAGGAGAATGGATTAAATATAGTAAAGATAACGGTATAAAAGCTAAGAGGAATAGCAACAAGGGCACTATTAGTGGTTAGTGTTAAGGGCACTAAGGTAGCGAACCGACTATGCCATAGGGGAATAGTATACTAAGTAGAGATTTTTAATGCTAAGCTATATAACAAGATGATCCACCCAAAGCAATGTTATAACTACTATAAGATTAGACATATTGCCAGATACTACAAGGAGGAAACAAGATACGGCAGGTATGCTGCTAGAAAACACCCTAAGGGAGAGAGGACTTGCCTAATATTAACAGGCAAGGTACGGGAGAAATGCCTAAATTATGCAGGGGCACATCCAGCATGGTCTTAACTGTACTTAGTAAGCAATAAGAGATAGCAGCAGGCCAGGGAGGCTTATGCTATAAGGCCGCTGTTCTTCTGCAACTATTAGTTAGAGGTCGTAACGGCTACCACAGGCAAGGGTCATTAAGGAGAAGAAACCGGGGGACTAATAGAGAGGCAGCTAAGAGGAAGGAGCATACAACTAAGGGGCCCTTCTGCGAGATAAACCTATAAGCTAAGATCAGGACAACAGAGACCAGCAGAGGAAGGCATAATGCTAGCCTTTTTACAGCCGACTAGAGGGCCAAACAATACCAGAGCCAGCCTAACTAGGGTGCTCTAAAGCACACAATAAAGTACATAATTAAGGTTATATACTAGAATACACAGAAGAAAAGCAATCTAGTATATCTAGCGTTAGGGCATAACATTAGCCCTAAGGTAATAGCTATCTAGGAACCAGAAGGCTATAATAGTATACTACTAAACCCATCTTAGGGACACTATATATTAGCAATATATAGCAGAAGAATAGCGATTTATATACACTAGAAGGTTAAGACAGGACTTTAGACTACAGGGAGGGGGGAGGATTAGTATAGTGTTAAGCTATGTAAAGTAGAGATATATAACATCTATTCCCTGGCTTATAAAAGGGAGTGGCAAACGCCTTTATAATACTTTGCTAATACCTAGGCAAAGGGCCGGAGTGTGTTCGTGGGGGACTTTAACCAACATCACCCCTTGTGGGACAGATTTGGCTAAACATCTCTAGGGCATAATAAGATGTTAGAATTTATAATAAGGTAGCAACTCGGCCTAGCTACGCCGTTTAGGGAAGTAATAAGGAGAGAACATAGCAGCAGGGACAGCACTATTAACTATACATAGACCACCCATAATGTTAGTGTCGAATTCATTAGGCCAGTGGAAATCGCCAGATCTAACCATATGCCCCAGCTTATTAGCATCAGAACAAATAAGAAATCAAGCAACAGCCCAGGGTTAGTCCGGGGTTAGAGGACAGCGGACGAGAACCTTATTATAGCAGAGGCTTTAAACAGGCTTGGAAAGAAGGGGTTAGAGCTTCTGCTGTGTAACCAGCAAGAAATTAATAACTATACGCAGTGGCTTACCTAACAGCTCACGGAGATAGCCAATATAGTAGCACCTAAGCGACCTTAAGGGCGCAGTAAACTACAGCCTTAGTGGAATAAAAGGGTAAGGGACGCGATAGTAAAGGTAAGACATGCTAATAGGCAGTGGCAGTAACAACGGACGCAAGAAGCATTACAGGCCTTAACGAAAGCTATAAAAAAACAGGATTATGTTATCTTAAAGAAGAAGAGAAGTAGCTAGTAATAGGCAGTTAGCAAGTTATCCAGGTCTAAAGGGAGTCTTTAAACCCTAGAGCGTTAGGCTAGGCTATGGAGTAGACTTCCTCTTAAAAGGCAACAGGTCCCACTACTAACCCGGCTAGGAGATAATAGCAGGGAGGAGATAGTAAAGGTTACATACAAGGGTAAGGCAAGGGCATTTGCAGAGAGGTTCTTCCCTCTATCTGCAGCTAGGGCTCTAGGTCCGGAGGCAGAGGAGGGGACAAGATACTATAACAACAATTAGGCAGTTCCCGTGTTTACAGAGGAGGAAATTAAAGAGGTTATAAAGAATATAGCAAGTTAGAAAGCCCTAGGACCGGATAAGCTGCTAACGGGTTTCCTTAAGCTATGCAGAGCGGCCCTAATATTGTGTTTAACATGCCTTGCAAATGCTTGCTGTAGCTTGGGATATCATCCGGCCTCCTTCTGACAAGCAAAGGTAGTAGTTCTACGTAAACCTAGGAAGTCCCTTAAGGAGTTGGGCAGACCGGGGGGGTAGAGGCTGATATTGCTATTAAACACAATAGGTAAAGTAATTAAGGGAGCTATTATAAGGAGAATTACTATTATAGCAGAGGAAGGCCATATACTGCCGGACATGCAGATAGGCAACAGGGCTGGCAGATTAATAGAGATAGCACTAAGCACGCTAAAAGAGGTTATAAGAACGGCGTGGCATTACCAGGGAATAGTATCATTACTGTAGCTAGATATTACTAGGGCGTTTAACACTATTAGCTATAAACGATTAATTTATACTATAAAGAAGTTAGGACTGCTAGGGTAGATGGCCAGATGGGCACAGGGCTTTACGTTAGAAAGGAGAGCATAATTAGCGTTTAACGGACGTATTACTAAGGAAATCCAAGTTACTGCAGGGGTTCCGCAAGGGTTGCCAGCGTCTTCTATTCTCTTCCTGCTCTACATTATGCTACTATATTAAAGACTAGCAGCAGCAGAATTAATATTAACATTAGGGTTCTTAGATAATATAAACATTATAGTATATAGAAAAACAGCAGAGGAGACAAAAGTATAACTAAAAAGAGCCTGGAGAATATGTAAGGAGTGGTTAAAGGAGTATAGGCTAAGGTTTAACCCAGGAAAGAGTAAGCTAATACACTTTATAAGGAAGAGGCAGGTAATTACAACGACAATCCGACTTAAAAGAGCAATAATACAACCGACATAATTAGCGCGATTCCTAGGGGTTTGGATTTACTAGAAGCTTTATTAGTCAACCTACATAAAGAAGGTAAATGCCAAATTGTTATAGCAGAAATTAGCGCTCACAGCGCTGGCTGCGTCTACGTAGAGATGCTGACTAAAGTGTGCAAGATCCCTTTATACACAGGTAATACAAAGCATAATAGCCTATGGAGCTGGAATATACTACACCCACAGCGAGCCAGAAGGGGTAGCATAGGGGGTAATAAAGGCATTTATAAGGGAACAGAACAAATGCTTAAGGAGGGTTATAGGGGCATATAAGGCGACGCTAGTAGCACTCTTAGAGACAGAAGTAGCAGTGCCGCCGGTGGATCTGTACCTTAATTACATTAAATAACGATTCTACTAAAGACTTAAGGATAGTAGTATAGGCAAGAAGATACAGCAGGCCTGTAATTTAATAGCATTACAGCTATAACGCTAAGGAAGAGGCCGCCAACGTAATCGCTATAAGGCGTTTCCTAATGCCCCCCCCCCCCTCCCTAGCAGCCTTATAGCCAGACAGGAATTAGAGAGGGAGTGGGAAAAACGGTGGATCTGGCAGAGGCATAAGGCTTAGGTAAGAAGAGGACGGGCAAAAGCAACAGCAGCAGATGAGGAACCTAACTTTAAGAGCATAAAAAAGATAGCAAAGCTCCATAATAGCCTGCTCAAGCATAAATCTACGGCCTTAGTTCAGCTTTAAACGGAAAAAATAAGGCTGAATGCCTTCCTTTATAACAGACAGGTGCCTAAGGTAACTTCACCAATATGCCAATACTAGGGAGGAGACAAGGATATCTACCACCTTATTCTGTTATACCTAGAATATAACCATTTAAGACTGATTCTAGCAGTGCCTGTAATAAGAGATCCGCAGGAACTTAGGGCGGCGCTTAATAACAAGAAGCTAGCACTAAATATCGTGAAGTAGGTGCTTTCAACTAGGCGACTTTAGTAGTATAGGTTAGCAGAGGAGCTTAGTAAGGCGTGGCAGATATGCAATAATAAGGCTAAGAAAGGGACCAGAGGCAACAGAAACAACAGGATAGAGGAGGAAGAGCCGGATTAGGAGGGGAGGTGCTTATAGGGGGTTTTTACTAACATACTAACCTTTTATATAAAGCACAACTACACTTCTGTTATTATCTGCAGTTCCGGGGAACTGGCAGATATCTTATACTAATAGTTAGAAATAATAAAGACTCTATATCAGAGGCTTAGCGGGAGCTATATGGAAGAATATGGGTTTTCTCCCTTATCTTAGGGTTTTTCCTATATTAAGAAGTTAGTTGATGAACTAGTTAGTGGCTCTAGCTACCTAGCGTACATGAATAATAATAATAAGGACTCCTAGTATATAGGTTACTCATAATTTAAACTATAACAGATAATTTGCCACCTTAGCTAATTTTAGGTTAGCCTTATTAAGGTTTATTATAGCTAAAGAGGTGTGTTTAATAATTCCTTTAGTAGGTATATAGTTAGTTAAAATATTAACTAAATAACGGTTGGATTAAGCCATTTTTTGTAGTTTCTATGTTACCTAAGTAATTATAGCTACTTTTGCCTTAGTTAATCTATACTGCTTTTTAGCTGCAGATATTAAATAAAAAAGAAAAAGGATTAAATAAAGTTTTATAGCTATAATATCCTTTTTAAGTATGCTTTTTCTATTCTATTTCTTATATAGTTAGAAAGCATATAAACTAAAACCTTTCTTATAAGCATTAATCTTAAAGAATAATAGTTACTTTAAATTATAGTATTATAGCAGTATTTTCTTATAAAGTATAGTTTTTAGTGCTTTAAAGGCCGCTTCCTTCTTTTTTATAAGGATAAAGGATTTTTCTTATGCCTTTCTCTTATATACCTGCTTTAAAGCTCCTACTAGTAACTTATTATATTTATAAAGTTTATATATAAGTACTATCTTTTAGGTCTATAGTAGTTAGATCTGCAAGTTAAACTAAGAGATTCCTGCTCTTAAAAATCCTGCTATACTAATAAAGGTTTTTAAGGTTAATAAGTTATAAGGAATTTCTATCTACTAAAACAACTTAATCCTGTTATTTATGTTAACAATTCTATTAGCATTAACTATAAATCTAAGAAGTTAGATTAAATAATATCTAATAAAAGACTTAGTTATTATAATATATATTTTATTTTCCTCTAGGACTTTCAAGACTATCTTAAGGTGTTTAAGATAATCCTTAAGAGTGTTAGAAAAGATAATAATATTATTAATATAAATATAAATAAAACTTTAGTATAGTCAGAAAATGCAATCCATAAATTATTATGTAAAAGCCAGCGAATTCTTATACCCTATTAACGCGACTTACAATGCTTCTAGCCCTTTTTTAGAGATTACTACTATATAATTCTAGTATTTCTCTTATACTAAAAGCTAGTAGAAAAACCCTGTTATATTAAAAATTAATTTCCACTCTTTACTATAAGTATTCTGTATAATATTGCCTTAGTCTAGTAACGGATATATATCTAGTATGGTAATATTATTAAGAGGTTTAGCATTTATAATAACTTAACCTTTCTTAGTCTTCTTTGTATCTCTCTAGATAATAAAGCTAGAGTAGGCTATAAGTGCTAGCTTTATGAACTAAAATATCCTACCTACTAGGTATATAGTATTATAAACTTTAGTAAATTTCTCCTAGTCTCTATACCTAAGAGGGTACTTCCTTGCTAGCTTAACCTAGTTCTGCTAGCTATTAATAAAGTTAACTCTTATCTTATCTTCTTCTAGCATTAGTACTACTTCTTTATTATAGTAAATGTTATACTTATTAGTTAGATCCTATAACTTAGTAGCTGCCTCTGGATTAATATTAGTAATTTACACTCTAAACATGTTTTTAATAAAAGGTATATCCTCTAGGCAAGATACTTTATATAATAAAATACCTCTATTAATAACTTTAGGATTTAGGTTATTATTAAATTTTTCTAGACTCTCTTTTATCTTTTCTGTCTTAATATCTTTACTAAAAAATATTATATATTAGTAGACGTTTAAAATAGTAAAATTCAAATTAAGGCTTATAGCTACCTTAAGTTAACCTACTTTGCTATTCTGCTTAATTTACACAGCCCTATTAGAGTTATTTACTACTAGTATTCTTTTCTTATCTCTCTAGTTAAGAATGTTATTTAGGAAGATAGAATTAGAAGATATAATATAGTAAATACTGGTTTTCTCTCTGCTAGGAAAATCCTTTTATATTACTAATACCTAGCATGTTAAGTTTAGTAGAATTATAACATTATATGCTGCTATTACCTATTAAGCTAGTATATAGCAAGCATCTTAAAACATCTATCCTAATACTATTATATTATATACTAACCTAAAAACTAACCTTAAATTAATAAAATTAATCTTTACTTTAAAGCTATAAAGAAAGCTTATACTAATTAATAAATTTAGTCCTAAATTTAGCATAATATCTATAGTTATTATAAAGTAATCTTAGATGTTTTTTCCTCTTATAATTCCTAGAATATAAAAGTTAAAAGTGGCCCTTTCGATAATAATAAAGGCTAAAGCTACTCCTATTACTAGTTTTAGGTCTTACTTCTCCTACTTTATATTTATTTTATATTACTAGAGCTACTATTTGTCTACTAGAATTAATAATATTCTAGTGTTTATATAGATTATATAGTTAGGTTCTTTATTATAGAATTAAATTAGCATTTTAAGAAAGGTATTTATTTACTTCCTTCCCTTAATATTAATCTTCTATAGTCTAAATACCGCCTTAATTACCTAGTTTTCTTATAGACCTTTTGTTAAAATTAGCTTATTTAAACTTTAAGTTATAGTGTCTTATATAACATTAACTCTAGTTATAAAAGCTTTAATAATTTCTTTCTCTTCCTTAGGCTTTTTCTGCCTTCTTTTATTAAAATCCTTTATTTTACTAGTCTTTATAGTTAAAGAGGTAGGATTTTTCTAGTCTAAGTCTCCCTTTTTTATTATATAAAAAGCGCTAATAAAATTAGATTTAACCTCTTCTTTATTAAAGTTATAGTTAAACGTTAGGTGTGCTTTACTACTTTTTATAGTAAAGTATACATTTATAAAGTTAGACTTATTATATTTATTATTCTTTAATAGACTTCCTTCTTTAGCTAAATAGTATTTAGAGTCTGCTAAATACTACTCCTATTCTCTAGCATTAAGATTATTATCTAGAACTATAACTTTATAGGGTTCCTGGTTTAAACGCTCTTATTATTTAAATTATTTTAAGTAAAATTAATTCCCTTAGTAAGGGTTTTATTACTCTCTAGATTAATTCCCTCCTTAATTTTCTTTTTTTAAGGATTTTTCTTTTTCTTTATTATCTCCTTAAGATTTATTTTCTTAGCTATAGGCCCTGCCTTCCTTAGTCTAAGGGTCTGCTTCCTTTTTTATAAGGTCCTTTTTTCTAACTTTTAATTAGTATAATTTATTATTATTATACTACTAGGACCTTTTAGGTTAATTCTAGTCCTATTATAGTTTATTCTAATAAACCTATTCTTAGTATGGAATTAATAGCCTTCTTTAGTCTCCCTAATTATACTCCCTTAGACTGCTTAATCTCTCTCTAATATACATATAGTAGGGATATTATTATTAAAAGTTATCTTATTAGAAACAGTCTCTCCTCTAGTCACAGTCCTTATAGCAGCGATTCCAGTAGGCCTCTACTCTTTTACTCTTAAATTTATTTAAGTCTAAGGATTTATTATTATAAAAATAGGCTTTTACTATTTTTTTAGTCTTTTCCTAGTAATAGGACTTTTATTACTTCTTTATTTCTTAATATAAATCACGGCGTTTTCTGTTTATTATATTAAGGTATTTATTATACTTTATACCCTTAGTTAGATCTAGGCATAGCTTCTTTAGCTTAGGATATAATTTTATCCTAAAGTGCACTAAAAGCTATAGATTTATTATCTCTTTATTTACTTTAGTATACTAAAAGATTTAAGCTATAAAGTCCTAAATAAAGATACTATTTATAATATTTTTTTAAGTATACTTAGCCTACTTAAGTTTTATTACTATATCTTTTATTCTTATATAGAATTCTTTTTATACTACCTTAATAATACTATTAATACTAGTAAAAATCCATTTCTTTTTAGATTTATTTAAGTATTATTAGTATTAGGTTATTACTTCTCTATAAAATAGTTACTAAATATTATAAAGTAACACCTCCTTCTGATTTAGTAGTGCTTTAAATAAGTGCTCTTTTACTACTTAAATCTAAAGCTTAGAATTTAAAAAGATAGTGGTTTTTCCTTTATATAAAATAAATTTATTACTTATGTTTACTATATTTAGTTTTAGGTTTAAAAGTCTAATATCCTAAATCTTTTAAGTTAAACTTACTAACCCTTTCTCTTTAAATACCCTTTTAGGCTTAAAATCTTATCCTAGGTTATATTTTAGTTAAAAGGTATTATATTCTTAGTATCCTAGTATTTAGCTTAGCTAGTTATTATAAGGCTCTTTAGTATAGCAGTAACTATCTTTATAACCACCTGCTTTATTACTATAACTATTCACTTTATAGCTATATTTACTTTCTTATTATAAAAAAGTTAAAGGTAGATTTATATGTTGTCCTATATTGCTATTTTTAAAAGGTCCTTTTACAGGTTTATTACCTTATTATATAGGTAGATATAATAGTATTTAGAAGTATTAGTATTATTAAGCACTAGTATAATATGTCTTCCTTTATTTATAACCTTTATACTTACTAGAGTCTTATTCTTATTATTAGTATTTTATTATTAATAAGGCATAGTTTTATATATCCCTTAACAGAAAACCTTATTAAGGTACTAATATTATTACTTAAAGATTTAAAGGAGTGCCTCTTTATTTAATGTTTAGTAGACTAAAGGTTTATATATCCCTAGGGGGAAAACCTTATTAAGGTACTAATATTATTACCTAAGGATTTAATAAAGCGCCTCCTTATCTAGTGGTTAGTTAATACTATAGAAATCCTACTTATTATAAAGACTTATATTTCTTTACAGGGAGAAACCGTTAAGTATAAGTTAAAACTACATAAGGTAGGTTAAAAGAGGTCCTAGTATTATTATAATAACTTATATATCCGAACTCCTATTACAATTAAAGTGTATCCTAATTATATAATAAGAGGTTTATTACTTTTAGTTAGTAAGATTTACTAGTACTAGTATAACCTTATATAAACCCTATTACTTTTCTTAAGTTGCTTATCTTAATTAGGTAATCTTAAGACCTTGTTAGCTTAGGTATTATAACTATTATTTTACCTTTTTATTAACCGGAATTCTAGCTAATTTACTTTAGTAGGGTAGGTCTAGTCTGCTAAGGGTTTAGCTGCTAAGTTATATTAGCTTTTATTATTATTAGTTCAAATGGTTCCTATGTAATTAGCGCTATATTTAACTACTAGTTTTAGTAACCTGCCTATATCTAGTTTATAAAGGCTGTTATAATTTAGTTTAACTCCTATATTTATAAAGTAAGGCTAACTAGAGTATTTAAAATATTATCTTAGGTTTTTATTATTTATTATTAAAAGTCGGTTTCTATAGGGTAAGTAAGGTTTTCTTTGATTTATTTCTATAACTTCTGTATTACCCTTATTACTTTATATACTTTCTCCTATATTTTAGCTGCTTTCTTAATACTTTATAGGATTTTATAAGCTAAGGTATTACTAATAGTATTCTTAGTTTTAGGTTTTAGCTTATACCTTACTATAATATTAAATAGTTCCTTAGTATTTATTAATTCTTAGTATACTTATCTCCCCTTACTAGTTTTAGGGGGTTATAGGTCCTTAGAAGATTATAACTTTCTAGCTAATTACTTTTTCTTTCTTTTAGGTATAATAGGATTCTCTATTATTAAAGGACCTTTTACCCCTTATATAGTCTTATTTATTATCTTATTTAGGTTAGTTAAATCTTTAGGTATTATAAACCCTTTTGTATATATTAATATAATAAGGTTCTTTATTTCTTTATAGTCTTTATTATTTTAAAAGTCTAGGTAGGTAAAAGACTTATAGTAAACTAACTTATTACTTTCTAAGGATTTTTTACTTAATACTAAAGTCTGCTTTAGTAGTAATATAAGTTATATAATAATAGCTAGTTATTTCTATTGTTTCCTACTAAATAAAGCTGTTTTTTATGTCTTATTGCCTTCTAAGGTTTTCTTAGGGTTATTATCTAAATTAGGACTAAAAACCATAGTTAAAAGGGTGCCCCTAATACTTAATAGCTTTATAAGTTAAGAAGCCTCTGGTTCCTTA
Organism: Aciculosporium take MAFF-241224; assembly: GCA_000222935.2. Taxonomy (NCBI): domain Eukaryota; kingdom Fungi; phylum Ascomycota; class Sordariomycetes; order Hypocreales; family Clavicipitaceae; genus Aciculosporium; species Aciculosporium take. The sequence continues at coordinate 988 of AFQZ01000729.1, read as the reverse complement.
ATAAGTATAATAGTAAGCAAGGTTTCTGGCTTTTTAAGAGGTATTATAGCAGTTAAAGTCTTTAGTTCTATAAGAGGTATAGTCCTAAGCAGGGTGGTTTTAATCCTTAATAATATTACCTTAGGTTTTATTATTAAAGGTTTAAGAAGCCCTTCTTTCTTAGCCTTTTTTAGTATTTATTATGCTAAAATTAGCTCTTCCCTAAAGTATAAGTAATATATAAGAACTAGGTTAACTAGTTATAGCGGTTCTAAGGTTTAGTAAATCTTTTTATTATAGAATTTATAACTTTCTAGACAGGCAAGATCCTTAACCTTATTATTAGTAGTTACTAGTCTTTCTTTAGGACTAAAAGGGTTAGGATTCTACTTAAGGTATTTATAAAGATTATAAATATAGTAAAGCTTTCTCTTAGTAATAGTTATAGTATGTATTTAGTAGTTGTTTAATTTCTAGTGCTAACTTATTAATTTAGATATAAGTTCTGTTAAATCCTTCTTACCTCTTAGCTTATAGCCTTACTATAAGTAGTAAATCTAACGTTTTAATATACTACCTTGCTTATTAATAATAGTAATTCTAACTCTTTAATTATTATAGCCTTACTAGTTAGGACCTAGTAATTTAGTAATTTAACTTAATATATCTTACTAACTAAAAGCAGTAAGTCCTTAATTTTTAGTTAAAACCTTATATAAAGAACACAAGCAATTACTACTAGTTATTATATAGTAGTATTATTATATAGTTAGTTAGAAGTAACCGTAAAGCTATTATTAATATTATTATAAATGGGTTATTAAACGCACCTATATATACTACTATTAAGTTATATAGTTAAGTGCATTTTATGTAAGTTGTTGTTATTATTAAGTCTTACTGTTATGGGATAATCCGCGATGTCGGATCCCCACCTATATAGGACGGATTCGTTATGCAGCTAGTAAGACTTAAAATAATAATAACAACAACTTACACAGAATGCACT
>AFQZ01000730.1:0-26165 GCA_000222935.2 Aciculosporium take MAFF-241224 | reverse complement strand
TTTTTTTTGGGGGGGGGGGGGTCCTGGAAAATACACTGGGGCATCACGTTTTTGACCAGTATTGTTCGAGATATCCCTCCGGCGGATTTGCCCTTATTATACTATAAGAAAGCTGTGTTAATCCTGCCTTCCTAAGAATTCCCTCGGGCGGCCCTGCCCAGGGGCCACCTGCGGCGAGCTCCCGCCTCCGGCGGTGATGCCCACGTACGCATATATCGGGAAAGTATAGAACAAATTACGGCGCGATGGAGAGCGCACCAGACAAACCCAGTATCTATATCTGTTAAACGCTCGTCTTTACGACGCGCAAACTGTTCAACATCGCTGCTCTATAACTCATTTTCATGAATCCGTCTCAGCAAGTTCCCCAAAACGCCGTCTCAATGCCACTTGCAGAAAAAAAAAATGAACATCATCCTCACAGCCTTTCCACTCATGGGGGCCCCCGTTTTCAACCCCCCATCTCCTCGTCATCGTCCTCTCCTTCCCCATCGGCCTCCTCCTCGCCCTCCGAAGCCTCCCAGTTATCCTCCTCCCCCTCGAGCATCTCACCCAACTCCTTATTGGTGCTCTGAAACAACTCGATCGCATGTTCCCCCAGCCTCTCATCCTCGTACTCGAGCAAGGCATACAGCTTGAGACACCGCGCCAGCCACTTCCGCGCCGTAGACCATGTCGATTTCCAGTCCTCCCCGGCGGTGCCGTTTTCTTCCCCGCCATACGCATCCCTTTGCTGCTGCTGCTGCTGCTGCTGCTGCTGCTGCTGCTGCTGCTTCTCGCCCGACATATACAGACACCAACCCCCGAGGTACCACGCCTCAACGCTCTGGTCATCGTCCCCGACAAGCCGCTCCAGGACCCGCAACGCCTCCTCCTCCATCTCCACCTCGAGCAGCAAGCGGGCGAGCCCGATGCGCGTCGCAAACTCGGGAACACGCGGGTCCGCAGGCGGGAGGTCCTCCCAGAGGTCCAGACTCCGCCGCAGGACCGCCCGGGCCTCGTCAAGACGCATCTGCGAGATGCGCACGTTGGCCACCGTCTGCCACGTCTCGGGGGAGTCGGGCGCAATGAGCATCGCCTCGGTGACGAGGCTCTCGCAGCGCTGCTCGGCGTCGGCCTCCCACGAGAGATCCGTCATGTATACCTCTGCGACGGCGCAGAGCACCCCCCCCAGCTTCTGCTGCTTCTCCCCCAGCAACGCCTGCTGCTCTGGCGTTCGTTGGCCGGGCCCGTCCGTCAGGTTCTGGATCTGCTTGCGCAGGGTCGCGGCCCCTCTCTCGAACCAGTCGACGCTGTTGTGGCCGCCCTCGTCGCTTAGCTGCGCGAGGAAGAGAAACTTATCGGGCCCGCCGCCGACGGCCTCGTCCGTCATGCCGTCCGGGTCGAGCTCGACGGCGCGCTCAAGGTAGCTGCGGGCTTGCTCAGCGTCGCCCGACTCGACGAGGAGGGTGCCGAGCGAGTTGAGAGCGCGGAGCTCAAAGTCTCCGCCGGGGCCGGTCTGCTCGAGGGCCTCGGTGGCGAGGGTGATGGCGGCATCGAGGTTGCCGACTTCGAACTGGGTGTCTGCGTCGCTGAGCAGGGTGGCTGGACCGGGGAGGTTCTTGGTGTCCGGCCGGGTAGGCGCCATGGCGGCATCGGCGGCGTCGGCAGGAGCAAAAGGGTTTGCTTGTTGACGGATGCTGCCGAGGATGAATGCTGTGTCGGTCGGCCGAGGGTCTTGCTTTGAGAAACAAGGTATTGGTTGATTGATTTGCTCCCCGTCGGGTCATCAAATTGTCAAGCTGGGTGGGCCGGGGCAGAAAATTTCTGGGCAGGCAGCTCTTATCGATAGCTTAGCTCGGGCAGGTAGGAAATAGGGACTTGCCTCTTGACCTAATCTGCCAAGGTACGTACCATGGCGCGCCACGCCTCCGCAGACTACACCCATTCCACCTTGGCGCTCTGAAGAAGCACCCCGCTCGACATCCCAAGACGGCTAGACCAACTCACGTCAGACCAAGACACTCACGCACTCACGCACTCACCCGCTCACTCACTCACGCACTCACCCGCTCACTCACTCAACACTCACCCGCTCACGCACTCAACCTACCGTGCTCACACACAACACCGACACCCAACCCCCCCCTCCCCCAGGCACCATGTTCACAGGCATCGTGGAGGAAATCGGAGGTAATAGACACGGCACCTGAAAGAAAAAAAAAAAAATAGCGCACACACATCTAATCACGTCAAAGCAATCTCCCACCTCGAAACGGCCGACCCCCCCACCAACGGCACCACCCTGACCGTCACCATCCCCCCCCCCTCCCCCCTCCTCCAAGACTGCCACCCCGGCGACTCCATCGCCGTCAACGGCTGCTGCCTGACCGTCACGTCCTTCACAAGCCACGCCTTCACCGTCGGCGTCGCGCCCGAAACCCTCCGCATCACCAACCTCGGGAGCCTCAGGCAAGGCAGCCGCGTGAATCTCGAGCGCGCCGTCCGGGCAGACACCCGCATGGGCGGCCACTTCGTCCAGGGCCACGTCGACACCACGGCCGAGATCCTCTCCGTGACGCCCGACGGGAATGCCCTGACGTTTCGGTTCCGGCCCAAGCATAGGGCCATGCTGCGGTACGTCATCTTCAAGGGCTTCGTTGCTGTCGACGGGACGAGCTTGACCGTCACCAGGGTGGATGACGCGCAGGGCTGGTGGGAGATCATGTTGATTGCTTATTCGCAGGAGAGGGTTGTGCTGGCGCAGAAGAAGGCGGGGGAGAGCGTCAATGTCGAGGTCGACATGATGGCCAAGTATGCGGAGAAGTCGCTTGCTGGCATTCTGGGGGGGGGGATGGCGAGGCGTCGAGTCCGTTGCTGGAGAAGATGGTGGGACGGATCCTGGCCCAGAAAGAGGAATGACTGGTCAGATAGAAGGGTTTTGAGACAATATGTATTTGGTAGGAAAAAGAAAAAAAAAAGTAAAAAAGAGCAATCGTCAAGTCAGGAGCTTTTGACATAACATGTATTTGGTAGAATAGTTGTAAAATAAATAAGATAAATAAATAGCTTGCACATCATGACGTCGCATCAACCTCTCCGCGTGCGCTACATGACACCCCCTCTATGCATGCATGTGACTAGCTGCGAGTCTTCATGCGTCCCCCCAGACTTCAGCAAGCTTGTGGCTCAACCCCCTACCCATCTTCTTCCGCCCAACCAAGTGACCGAGTTGGCTGCAGACAAGCTCCTGCTTGCGCTTCCGCCCCTGCTCGCCCGGCCCGCACGCCTCAAACGCCCTGACAAGCTGCAGCGGCGTGCGCCAGCGTTTCTGGATCTCGAGCGCTCGCTCGCCGGTAACACCTCTGGTCGTCATCAACATCTTCAGGAAGACGTCTCGCAAAGTCATGAGCTCGGATTTGGACGACAAGGAGGAAAACACGGCGTACGTGACGTAGTATCCCTGAGACGGCTGCGTCCGACGCAGGTGCTCCAGCAGAGGCAAGTAGTTTCGTGCCGTGATAGACTTTGAGGGAATCACGTGCAGCGTCTGCGTCTCGTACTTTCTCCTGAGCATCGCCGTCAATCGAGAGAGATACTTGACCGTCTCGTCCATCTTGGTTGTTCTTTTGACAAAGTACCCGTTGACGACCTGCGTAGAGGCAATGGCCGTAGAGACGGCGTCCTCGTATCTCTGCCAGGTCTGCGAGTCAATCGACATGTCCTCGATGATGTAGATGACGTTCTTGACGCCGGAGCGCCTTAGCCGGAACTTTTGCTCGTGGAATCGTCCGTCTTTGATACTCCCGATCAGGTCGTCTAGGCGTTTGCGCTCGACGATCCAGTCCAAGACGACTTCGTCGCCTTCCGCGCCGAACCGCTGGAGCAGGGTCGGGTCGTGGCACTTGGCGATCCACTGGGCGTCGCCAACCTCTAGACTTCGCATGATGGGCGTGGCGTTTTGCTTGGCGAGTTCATCCTGCATGTAGTCGCGGTCCGTCTTGGCCCTCACTTCGCGGACGTCCAAAACTAGACGCACCGTGAAGGATCCCGGGGGCAGCGTGATGGGACTGAAGCTGGGCAAAGAGTCATCAGGTGTGACCTCTTCTGTCGCCGACTCACGTTCGTTGGATCCAGCGGTCTCGTCGATCACCACCAAGTCAGGGAAGCGGGATCGCTGAGTCAAGGGTGGCGCGGCCGGTGCCGCCGGCTGAACCGGGTCTCGGCTCTGGGGGGCACTATCCTTTTGCATCATGTCGGCGGCAAACTGGCGGGTCTCCTTGATCCGCCGAGCAACTTCCCAACCGTCATCTGTCAGTGCGTACCGCCGCAAAGGTCTGCCTCTCTCATACACAAGCTCCTTCTGAACCAGCGTCTTCATGGAGTTCCACGCTGTGTAGAACTTGGTCGGATCGCTGGGTGCCGTAAAGGAAGAGTCGCAATGCGGCTGCGATATCTCAATCAGCTCTGCTTTGGTCATGCTCGCCGAGGCATCGTCGGGAAGAGCAGCTAGGCCAATCAGGAGAGCGTAGCCGCCGGACCGAAAGCTAGGGACATATTCTTTGGGCTGTTTCGCCTTGCGCTTCTTGGTCGCCGCTGGGCCGTCCGGAGCGGCTTCGGCCTCCTTCCTTTGCGCCCTCTCGGCAGCTTTCCTCCCTTGTGGGTGCTCGGGCATGGCCAGGCCGTTTTCACGGCAGTGAATCTTGAGCTTCTCCGTCAGCCGCTCGCATAGTTTCGGTCCGAATCCCTTGAGTTGCTGCAGCTCGGCGGGGTGTTGGAAAACAAGAGGACAGGCCTTGAGCGATTGATAGGCGTTGCGGTACGTGGTGAAGCCCTTGGTGTTGTGCTCGCGAGCATGGTCGAGCCATTCTCTGACCCAGGCCAGCAGTTTCGGATTGGCGCACTGCTCGTCGTCGGCCATGGTAGCGGGGTGGACGCTCTCGATGATGACATGCCTGGGGGGATTTTCTCGACGCGCAAAATAGTTGATGGGCGGGAGGAAGCCGTGCGAGCGCGCCTCACAAACCCTGTACCACCAAAAATCGTACGACTCCGCAAGGTAATGTAGAAGCCAGCATTGGAGCTGATGCTGGAGGCGTGGTGAACATGGCAAAGCCAGAGCAAATGCAAATTCGCGACGACGGATCTTGGTGTCGAGGCGCGCGTCTGTCCTGACTCCTGTCTTGCGCATGACGTAAGTAAACAAGCAACTAAACCTAAAAGGGAAGGAGGTATATTCGCACTTTATCTCTCAGCAAAGATACCTCGCGATGAATGAGGCCCGCCGTAATTGATGACGGCTGGCCGCGAGATATAAAGCCTGCCGCGATTGATGAAGCATCCCGCTGTGGATAAATGCCGCTGTGATTTTAAGGGTTGTGAAAGTTTATAGGACCACGAGAGCTTTGAATCCTCTTTTGAAAGTATCGTTGCTCGTCGAGTAGAAGGGTGGATACCTCTCCAGTTTTTAGCTTAGCTTCCGGTGCGCATTTTTTTTATGACAGTGCAGGTAGGTACCGGGTACGAATGTCATGGATTTGTCGCGGCACATTCCGCGCTAAAATTCCGCTCCGGATAACGACGCTCTAAGGACTAGGGGAGAGTTGGTCGAATGTAATTCGCCCCGAGAGCCGCTCCGCTCCACTTTAAAAGAAATTGCAATGACGTCGGGTCGACTGCAACAGGTGAGGGACCCACATGGAGCAGGAAGCTTTTTTCAACATCGTCGACGAAACATTTTTGGGCTTCAATTGCACGTCGCGGCAGTGGCTTGGGCAATAAAATCCGTGTCAATTCCGTCAACTCCCTCTATTTGCCCTCGTGCCGACCCATGTATCCATCCACTTTAGTCATTCAAATGCCGAAACCTGGTCCGCGCTGGATTGGATCGCCATCGGCGCATGTCCCGTCCTAGGCTTGATGCTGCTGCGATGTGCGTGCTTGTGGCCGGCAGCTTGTGATGTGCTAGGGACTTGTGTGAGTGAGATTCCAAAGACTAAAGTCGGCTGCGACGCGTATATATTCTTTCGTGGTGATTGCCAAAGTGTTCGAGATCCCAAAGACCACACTCGGCTGCGACGATTCTGTCGTCGTCATCGATCACAGATAGGGACTAAGATTCCCTTGAAAGAAATCTTCAGGATGTACAGGTATTCTTAAATGTGAATGCCTGTAATCGCATTCCTAGGGGCCGTACTATTAGCAAAATCGTCCCCAAACCGCCGGGCCTGTGTCGGTGGATTCGGCTTTTTTAGTGATTCTTTGTGCGTACTGGTAATAGATATGACTCTATTGTAGTCAATATCAGTAAGCCTTACGGGAGGTGGGGGTTAGAAAATCCCGACTTCCCTTAATCGCCTCGAAACCAGACGTTGGAAAGATCAAGACTCCTTTTTCGCTCTGGACACAAACGCTAAACCTGGCCCTGGGCTCGAAAAAACCAGCACTAGACGCAATGATACGGTTCAAAAGCAAGAGGAGCACAGCATCGGTTCTTGGGAACGTCTCACAAAAAGAAATATAGTTCTCAAGCAGACATGGGAGGTATACGACTCTTATAAACTTGTCTCATCGCAACAAATGAGCTTATGACTGTGTCTCCAGGGTCGGGCTTGGCGAGCAAAGAAGACGGCAAAATGATCATTTCGATTGCTTCTAACTGATAATGGTCTTACATGGGGGAACTATAATTTTACAGCAGTATACACCGGATACCTCCGCCCAAAACTAAGCGGTACTTACGCTTTTTGTGCAAGGACAGACAATGTCACACAACTCTTTCTTGGCAACCCAGCTGCATTTGACTGTTCTGGAGCAAGCTGCAGCAGGCCAGAAATATATTGTCCAACCCAATTATAAATATAATACCACTAATTATATCTGCGCAACCCAAATTTTAGTTGCTCAAGGGTTCTACCCATTTCGAATGGTATATGCTAATGCAGGCGGAGCTTCTGGTCTAGATCTTACAAATAGGCGGAAATAGGTGATTGACGCAACCTTGCAACATCCCGGGCTGTCACTTGCTGGCGATGACGTAGGGTCGACCATGGTTCAGTTGTCATTGGCCACGGCTTTGCACACTGTACATGGGCTACGGCCGCCATCCTCCATCCGTCCTAGCGCGTTACTTGGCTGGCTGGTGCCGACTGTCCTCCCGTCCAAGGTCCGGCGTGCCAACCATCCATGTCATCACGAGTCGACTCGCACCATCTTCCAGTAGGTCCATTTCCCGACGAGACATCCTCTTCGTATCGACCCAGTCATCTATTTCCCTATCTTGTTCGATCCCATGACAGAGTCGCACCGCGTGAGGGCTTGAGCTTGACCAGACGTATCGTCGTGTCCTGCCTCGAGCGATGCGATATTGCGCTCCCGACGCAGATACTTCATTCTTCCCCTTTGCCGCATCGCTGCCGCCGGCCTTCTCTTGAATCGAGCGACTCAGAATATTGCGTTTCTTGGACAGGACGCGCCACCTTTGATTGCGAACGGTACGTCAAGTTGTGAACAATTTCGCGAGACCCAATCGTTCTTGCTCTGCCTTTTTTTTTCCCTTTTTTTCCCTTTTTTTTTTAAATCGTGCAATGTGCATGGTGTAGAGCGGCCCGCACGCGCCTCACGACAGATGAGATTTCCGGGCTAAGCGCTAACATCAATCGAAGCTGTAGTGCCCAAGTATGACTTCTCAACAGAGCAGTGGTGGTCCTCACGATGATCCCGAGTACAATCCATACGCGTCCCCGAGCAGATGGCGACATCAGGAGTCATCAGCTTATCGCCGCTATGCCGGGCACCACGGTCCTCCCCGTGAGCCCGTCTCTACGGAGACCACTGGCTCCTTGGCTAGTTTCTTGAATGGTTCGCGCGTCGAACCGCCAGAGGTTCCAAAGGTTGGCGGGAATTTTCGGCCCATCATTGTTCCTGGTACACAATCTGACGGACAAGCGACCAATGCCGATGGCAAGGAGATTGTTTGCGGGCCGCTGCTAAATTATCGCTACATGGAACACAATCGCTGGTACGGGAGCGTCCTGATTGTTGCCAAAGGTGGCGGCAAGGATATCTTGTACCAGCCGTCCCTGGTTATGCGCCGTGTTGACGAAGCCAAGAGCAATGTGGCTGGCTCATCGACGCCCAACGGCGCCAATGGTTCTATGGACCAAGCCGCAGGCCAGATGACCCAGTTTGAGGCTCGACGCCTATACTCAGACCACAGGAACACCTTCTGGGCGTTTGAGATCGAGGTTCCAGTCGAGGCCGACGAGATCAAGTATGAATACGCTATCCCCGAGGTGCGGTACTTGAGGAAGCACAAGCCCCGGGTGAACAATTTTTTTGTTCCGGCTTCCAACGAGTCCATGCGCGTCATGTTCCACTCGTGCAACGGTTTTAGCGTCGGAACCGACGAAGAGGCTTTCAGCGGCGCTCCCTTGTGGAGAGACGTAATGAGGAAGCATGAGCAGGCTCCGTTTCATGTTATGCTGGGTGGTGGTGATCAGATCTACAACGACGGTGTTCGAGTCAACGGTCCGCTTCGCACCTGGACTGATATCGGTAACCCTAAGAAGCGCGCCGGGTATCCTTTCCCACAGAGTTTGCGCTCAGAGTGCGACGACTATTACCTGAAGAATTACATTCGATGGTACAATTCTGATCCTTTTGCTGTGGCAAACGGGCAGATCCCTCAGGTCAATATCTGGGATGATCATGACGTGAGCCCACCCCAAATCCTGAATACATAGGTCCCTTTCCGTATCAAGCCTCGTTGCTAAAATCACTTGATAGATTATCGACGGATTTGGATCCTACGTGGATCATTTCATGCGCTGCGATGTATTCCGCGGGATTGGTGGGACGGCGCATAAGTACTACCTCCTCTTTCAGCACCATCTGCCTCCGCCACTTTCGACATACACTTCGGATCACCTTGATGAAAATGGCGACCATGCCCCTATGGATCCCAATCAGCTCGTCGATACGTTTGTCGCAGATTCCCAAATTAGCAGACAGTACATTCGAGGCACGAGGCCCGGCCCGTATGTGGCCGAGCACTCGGTCAACATCTATTCAAGACTGGGTGCTCGCATGGCTATGTTGGGTATCGATGCGCGAACCGAGGTGAGCCAGTTATTGTCGAAGCCCTTCTGTGTACTCGAGACGCTAATGTCCATGATGCAGCGTACCCGACGCCAAGTCAACTACCCGGAGACATATCAGCTAATTTTTGAAAGGCTTCGAAGCGAGCTATCACAAGCTGCTGACTCTGGTCGTCCGATCAAGCACCTGATTCTCCTGCTTGGCATTCCCATCGCGTACCCTGTGAGTTGATTTTGGGCCACGACGAATGCGCGGCGCGTTGAACTGACAGTACCAGCGTCTCACTTGGCTCGAAAATATTCTTCGCAGCCCAATCATAGGACCTATCAAGTTTTTGAACCGTCGATTCGGTCTTGGGGGTGGCATGTTTAATCAGTTTGATGGCAGTGTTGATCTTCTGGATGACCTCGACGACCACTACACGGCAAAGACGCACAAATTGGAGCGACGGAATCTCATCAAAGAGTTGCAGCGAATCGCGGCGAAATTCTCGGTCCGAGTCACTATCCTGGGCGGCGATGTTCATTTGGCGGCACTGGGGCGTTTCTACTCCAACCCGAAGCTGCAGATACCGGTTGAGAAGGACAGCCGGTACATGGTCAATGTCGTTTCATCGGCTATCGTCAATAAGCCCCCACCACGAGCAGTTGCCAATTTTTTGGCAAGACGAAATAAAATTCACCACCTGGATCACCACACAGACGAAACCTTGCTCGACTTGTTTAACAAGGACCCTGGCGACTCGAGCAAGACGGCCGATCGCAACCATTGTACGATGCCCAGTCGAAACTATGCCATGCTGACAGAAAATTCTCCCAACAATGCATCTCTTGCCAATGGGTCACCAGTGGCCAACAACGAGAGCCGGGATGCGTCGTCATTTATCGGTAAAAATGGTCACTCGGAGCTACACGAGGGAGAAGTGCACGCTGGTACGACCCACGTAGCTGCTTCCAATGCCCATGGTCGCAGGAATGACGGAAGTCTCGATATACGCATCAATGTAGAGATTGACCAGCACAGCGCCGAAGGCGAAACGGAGGCTTATGGGCTCAGCGTTCCGCTGTTACACCATGAGAGACCAACGACAAGCGGCTCACACGTTTCGAGAGCATCCAGACGAACGTCGCGAGCGGCACCAGAGCCAGTTTCCGTCCATTGATGAGTGGCTGGCGAAAAGAGGCGGAAGCCGCAGAAAGCGGAATCGGTGGAGGGCTGCAGGGACTCTGGATCACATCTGTAGGCAGCCAGTTGCCTTGTACTCGTTACATTTTCGGATTGTACTCGTTCGGCTGGCGAGTCGCATCATGTACCGAGATAGCATTTGTTGAAGTCATGCAAAAAAATATTTTCCCATGTATAGCGTGTACGTTGTTTGGGATGTATTGGATATGATGGATGATGTGACTGTTCTGGAGGCGCCTTTTTGTTGCCGAGAGAGATAATCAATAGGAGTAGGTAGCCTGGGTATTTTTGCCAGCAAGGACATGTAGACCTTGGTGCAGACATCATGCCATCATCTTTGCCAACGGCCGTCGCCGCAAAATATAAGAGCGCACAAGACGACATGGCCAAGAATGAATGCGGCTCGTTGGTCGAAGAGGGGCTATGAGAACACTCGTTCTGTGCTGTAGACTCGTCTGGTTATCAAGAGAGTCTGTAGATCAACTGATGTTTACCAAGGCACCTCGGCTGTGGTGAGGGTTCTTACCGTCCCGAGTAGAGGGTGCAGTGGGTTCTTAAAACTTCCAACTTTGCATTTCAATTCATCACGAGGGCCGCAGCCAAAACGAGCCGAAGTCGGGGAGTGAAAGACATGATGGTGGAGTGTGGATGGAGTGTGGGCTCCACATCTGGAGCATTGTCTCCGCATCTGGCGTATCGGCTCCACATCTATCGTATGGGCTCCACAAGTCCTGTAGTTAAACCGCGATAAACCGACACATGGAGTACCAACGTCCCTCTACCTCGTTCCTGCTTGTCCTCTGCCCTTGGTATGGATTTGTGATTCAATCAAACATCTTTGGGTCATTGCTCCTTTATCTCCGACCAGGACACCACGGGAACTAACAATCATGAGGTCGGCCGTCTTTGCCAGAGCACAGAGCTTGCGCTCCGCAAGCAAGGTCTCGCAGCGGATGAGCATGGGCACGCTCGCCACCTTCAAGACGCCCAAAGTTACCAACGAGCCCAACGTGAGTCCGTTATTTCATGGCCACCGGGGATCGATATACTTGCATTCCTTTCACCGGCGCGGAAGCTGACGGCAGTCTAAAACATGTATAGCACCACTACGCCAAGGGAAGTGCCCAGCGCCAGGGCCTGACGGCAGCGGTCGAGAACTATCAGAAGAAGGTCCCCATCGATGTGCCCGTTGTTGTCGGCGGCAAGGAGGTAAGGCCATCGATGGAGTCGTGCAATGGATGGTCTAGAGGAGATAATAGACATCATGCGCAGGTAATCAAAGCTGACCAAGCCGTCTTTCCATCGACCAGATCAAGACCTCTGCTGTCTCCCACCAGTTCAACCCTGCCGACCACGCCAGCAAGGTGGCCAGCTACCACACTGCCACGCCGGCCGATGTCAACAAGGCCATCGATGCTGCTCTGGCCGCGAAGCCTGCCTGGGAGGCCCTCCCCTTCTCCGACCGTGCCGCAGTCTTCCTCAAGGCTGCTGATCTCGTCGCCAACAAGTATCGTTACGAGATCATGGCCGCTACCGTTCTGGGCCAAGGCAAGAACGCATGGCAAGCCGAAATCGACGCGGCCGCCGAGCTGGCCGACTTTTTCCGCTTCAACGTCCATTATGCCCAGGAGCTCCTCTCCCAGCAGCCCGAACACAACTCGGCCGGACTGTGGAACCGCCTCGAGTACCGTCCTCTCGAGGGCTTCGTCTATGCCGTGAGCCCTTTCAACTTCACCGCTATCGCCGGCAACTTGCCCGGCGCTCCGGCTCTCATGGGCAACGTCGTCGTCTGGAAGCCCAGTGACTTTGCCATTGCCTCCAACTGGCTCGTCTACCAGATCCTGCTCGAGGCCGGACTGCCCAAGGATGTCATTCAGTTCGTTCCCGGTAACCCCGAGGAGATCACCAAGACCATCCTCGCCCACAAGGACTTTGCCGCTCTCCACTACACCGGAAGCACAGCCGTCTTCCGCAAGCTGTATGGTGCCATTGGGGAGGGTGTTGCCCAGGGCCGTTACCGATCCTACCCTCGGATTGTTGGCGAGACGGGCGGCAAGAACTTCCACCTCATTCACCCGTCTGCCGATCTGGACAATGCCGCCATTCACACCATCCGCGGCGCCTTTGAGTTCCAGGGCCAGAAGTGCAGCGCCACGTCCCGTCTCTACGTCCCCAAGTCCGTCTGGCCGGCCTTTAGGCAGAAGCTCGTTGCCGAGGTCAAGAAGATCACAGTCGGCGAGCCCCAGAACCACGCCAACTTTTGCGGCCCCGTCATCCACGCCGCCTCTTTCAAGAAACTCTCTGGCGCCATTGACGAGGCCAAGACCGACAAGGAGATTGAGCTCGTCGTCGGCGGCGGGTATGACTCGTCCAAGGGCTACTTTGTCCACCCGACCATATTTAAGACGACGAACCCCTCCCACAAGTTCCTGTCGACCGAGTTCTTTGGTCCCATTTTGACGACGTACGTGTACGACGATGCCTCCCCCGGGGGCTTTGCCAAAGCCTGCGAGCTGGTCGACTCCACGTCCGAGTATGGGCTGACGGGGGCCGTTTTTGCCCGCGACCGCGAGGCCATCCGGTTTGCCGAGGACAAGCTGCGCAACGCCGCGGGCAACTTTTACATCAACTGCAAGAGCACGGGCGCCGTTGTCGGCCAGCAGGCTTTTGGCGGTGCGCGTGCGTCGGGGACGGACGACAAGGCCGGCAGCGCTAACCTTTTGACTCGGTTCGTCAACATCCGTGCGTTGAAGGAGGAGTTTAACTCGAGTACGGAGGTTTCGTACCCCAGTAATGAGACGTAACATGAGTTTCTGCTCCGCAAAAATAAAGGCGTTTTTCTGCAACTGTATCATGGAAGGGATGAGGAAAATGTCACTACCATGTGGGTGAAGTGATGGGGATGGATTCAATTGGTTTGTGGACGTGAGCATTGGAATCTGGTGGAGTGCTGGGGAGGAATTGTACAACTATGTGTTGGATGTATATCTAGGTAGGTAATGTGGCCTCTCATTAGGCCATATAAGGAGAAGGGGTCTGGGACGCGGAGACGTACTGGCAGTGTATGGAGGATGTGGGCGCTGTCGCGATGGGAGTGTGAAGTGGCCATGTTCACGGCCAAGGTGCCAAAACATGTCTAGTATCCGCCTTTTTTGACCTTTTTGATGACGGAAGCAATGGGGGAGGGAACGGGCTTGCTTGTTGCGAATGTCTTTCGGCGACGACGGATGGATCTTGGCGCGGCATGGCACGGCACGGCACGGCACGGCACGGCACGTCACGGATGTGTTACCAAGTACCATGTCGCGCCACGCCGGCCGACGGCGACAGGAGAGGAAGCGCTCGACAGCGCAGAGATTGTACCTTGGGAGTATGAAAACGAATGGCACTCAATGCGTGGAAATCACAAACAGTAGTACTGCGGGCAAATCAGAACCCGGCAGACAGATAGATGGCCCCTTCACTCAGAAGTCAGCCTCTGCATGCTTGAACATGCTGCATCCTCCCGAAAGTCATCCCACGGCTGTGCAAGATGGCCCGGAGATGTCCCGATTGGGTGACAGGAGGATCTAGATGCCACATGACGCGTATGCTTGTTTGCACGGGAAAGTATCGAGGCACCCGCCAAACTCGGTCGCTCCTTCCTTCCCTGCAATGGCCCTGCACGTGAGCACCTTCTGCGTGCGTCCATGGCGACGTACATGTACGTATGTATAGTCCGTCCAGCCTGGCGCGTCGGAGCTTTTATCATGATCGTTGCCCAGCATATGGCCTCACGTCCCCAGGCTACCTGGCTGGCCGACCACGGTTCGAACCCCCTCGGTCTCTTGCCCAACATCTCTCTGGTCTGGGCGCCTCAGGCCCAGATTCCCAAAAGGCAACTGCTGCGATGTGACACGGGTCGACTTTGTTGGCGAACCAGAGCAACCTCGTCCCACCGGTGCTGCCAAGATGCCTCGAGTGCGACGCATCAACGCCCCCGTCCTGCCGATCCAACTTGAGAGAGGTGAACGGCGAGCGGATAAACAAGGAGGCACCGCACCTGCTCTGGGTACCTGCTTGCCCAGCATGAACGAAGAACGACGCCCTTTGGCCTTTCAGGGCCTCCTTCTGGTGAGCACGTGCTCATCCGACCCGGACCGCCGTCTCAGCATCGTCCCCGATGACCAAAAAGGCCCAATGAGATGATGACATGGGCAATCTGAACCGGCTCCGGCAGCCTCCTGCACAGGCAGCGAGCCGATAAGCAATATTGGGTCGGCCCAACAGGAATCAAGCAACGAGGACACCCCGTCCTGTCCTGATTGAAGCGGAAAGCACATGGGCAAATGCAGCCTTCCCATTGGCCGAGACAGCTTTCCAGACCCCAAGAGCACGCGACCATTTTCTTGATAATGCTTGGCCAATGGCCGGGCCCCGTGGACTGCGGTTGCTGCGATCGTCATCCGAGGTGGTGTCTGTCTAGACACATGGCAAAGGGCTTGCCCAGTCAGACGGAACGGCGACATTCAGGGCCCCCTGGTGCCAAAGTAGCTTCCGCCGAGCATCGACAGTGCTTCCCTCTGCCGGTCGACGACAAGGTAGCAAACAGCCCTGGAGAATGGACGTGTATTGACCGAGCCGCGCTGGCGTGCGCACGGTCAGCACGTTGTGTGTGGTGGTTGTCCTGCAGGCTGTGTTGGCAAACCACGCCTTTCTCTTCCCTCTTCTCCGTCTTGTTTGCCTCTTGCTCAACAAGTCTGTGCCTCGACTGTCTCTCTTGTGCACGTTATTCTTGGACCTTCCTTGTCTAGACACTCCTGCCGCGTTTCCGACTTGCGAACATATTCGCCCTGATCTGGAATTGCGCCCGGCCACCACGCCTTCGATCCTGACCCCGATCTGTCTTGTTATTGTCACCGGACGAGACCTTGCTCATGGTAACAAACAGCTTTGCTCCGCGCTCCGCGCTCTGTGCTTTCCACCTTTGGAGCCCGACGCCTCTGGCAAAATCATCAAGCGGAACTCGCGTGCCCAAAGCTTCAACAGCCGCCAGGGTTCGCACACAGTCGCTTTCCATCGCATTCAAGAGAACCAAGCAAGGGCGAAATCTGAAAATCCGTGTCGCAACCTATCGCAAAGCATCCTCTGCACGCTTGGAAGAGCTCTCGGTCTTTCGCCGAAATCACCAAAGGAACAATTCACCCCATCTTGCAACACCAGGAATCCTGCGTCTTGGGGCCCCTGCTTGCTTGCAGTCTTGTGCCACCCCAAGCCGCTCCTCGCCAGCAGCAGACGTACGTTGGGTCGGGATTCCCTCCAGGATTCACCCGGGGTGACACTCTCAAGCACCGCTCGCCTGGCTAGCCGGTTGCCTTGATCAGATTGCGCTTGGCTTTGGGGCCTTCTGTCACGCAACATCATCACTGACGGCTCGGGCTCACGCGACTCCCGCCATGCCTCGGCCCAGTCTTCCACCCACCCCTGGCTCGTCCACCGATCTTCAGGGCAAAGACGGAGCCAAGCATCTTTCGTCTGTTCATCTCGCTCTTGAACTACCACCGCCCGCGATCCATGATGCATCGCACATCTCCACCACCGAGTCATGGCACGGCTCGTCCTCCGAGACGGCCATGCATCCATCCACATTACCCTCTTCATCCCCACGAGCGACATATTCATTGCAAGCAGCCGAAGCGGTCAAATCTCGTCGTCGACCATCTGCCAGCAGAGGCAACAGCAAGGATAATTACGCTTCTTCCCCTTCTTCCTTTGTGCTTCCTCCTCCCCCGACTAGATCGAGAAAAATCATTCAGATGAAACCGCGGACGCAGGAAGACCTTGCCGAGTCCTCATCATCCAAGGACTCCGACAGAACCGGTGCCAAGGTATCGAGTGGGATGGCAAAGACTGCTGCAACCGCCAAAGGCACCAATACGAGCGAGGCAAGCAGCGGCGCTCAGGGTGGGAAGAAGAAGCAGCCCAGCGCCACCAGTGCGGCGGGCCGCAAAATCGCCAGGAAGACGGCTCACAGCCTGATTGAGAGGAGACGGCGCGGCAAGATGAATGAAGAATTTGCCGTTCTCAAGAGCATGATACCTGCCTGTACTGGCGAAATGCATAAACTTGCTATACTTCAGGTGAGCAGTGTTGTACAGTTTTGGTCGTTGAACTTTGTTTTTTCACCCTCTTCCCTCTCTCAACTTCTAACGCGCGCGGGTTCGTTGCCAGGCGTCAATCGACTACGTGCGATATCTTGAAGATTGCGTTTCCAAGCTCAAGGAGCAGCGTGGCGAAGAATGTAGCCGCGAGGGAGCAGCGCACAACAATTCGCTACCCTCGATCCGGCACTTTCATCCCACATTTCATGCAGACCCTAGGAACCAGTCCGGAGATGTGGACATGTCCGATTCAGATACGGCGTCGCCTCTTTTCCCCGCACAGCCAGGCCACTCACGCAGACCCTCGTCCATCTCCCCGGGCTTGCAAGCCGAGGACGCGCGTCGTCGTCAACACCCGTACTCGTCCATGTCGGAGGATCGCCGTCATTACAGCTTCAGCATTTCTGCGGGCGCTTCGCCCGCCTTTGGACCCCAGTGGCATGGCATGTACGCCCAGAGCAGTGCGCCGGGCTCTACCCTTACGAGCCCCGTCCTGAACCCACAGTCCGATCTCGACCAAGAGGCTACGGCCGCGCTCTTGATGCTCAACAGCGACAGACGAGGCACAAGATCGTGTTTGGACGCGCGCGGCCTTTCGGTGCGAGACCTGCTCAGCACCTGAACTGTCTGGACCGCTGCGGAGCTAAACCGACTCAACACGGGTTAGGGGCAACATGCTTCAGTTGATCCGAGCGCAAAACACAATGTATCGCCTGGGACAAACAAGGACAAGAACCAACCCGTTTAGAGAGGCTTACAATATCCATCTTGAGACGTGGTTGTGCTCGCCGTACCCGTCGATCACATGAGAGAAACATGCAACGATTGACACGATACATGCTCGTTTGCCCACGGGCACTGTGCAAGCACCCGTGTGCATGATACCCATTTTCAAACTTGTACGAGGAGAAGAAGAAGAAGAAGATGATGATGATACTAGTGGGCACCGGCTGCTGTTTATGGCAAGATTGGATATGTGATTGGGGATGTGGGTTTTGGGTTTGGCTTTCTGGTTTATGCGAAATGCGTGACCAGTTCCTCTGTTTGGCTACATGAGGACTACATATGATGGCGGCTTTTGTTTTGCGATGGGCCTTGATTGTAATGGTATGCTTATATGTAGCGTCGGCGAACGGAAACGAATCGAAATGCAAAGGCTTCACGAAAACACCCAGATGGGAGCTGGATGATCAAGTGCCTCGGAGCTTATAGTATAGTCTTGGTATCGTGTTTGGCATTTCCCGCCCGGTTTGTATCGGGTATATTGCAAGGTGCGGTAAATCCATACATGGCCCTTGTCTCCTACATTATGACTTGTATCTCTCTAATCCGGCAATGTCGTCTTGCGCATCTTTGAGGAGGAAACTGGATGGCATTCTTTAGCTTGTGGGGAGACTAGAGGGAATGCATACATACTATATATATATGTATGTGTGTGTGTGTGTTTATAAGAGAGAGGGAGAGAGAGAGTAAACAAAGAAGAAGAAAGAGATGGACATTTGCATGGGTAATTGACGTACTTGTACCATAGAACAGTAGGAGCAATCGTCATGAAATGCCACAGGCTGTGCGCGTCGATACACCCCAACCAGGGCGGAAAGTCAAACAGCTCCATGCTCATGGCGACCATGACCCAGGCCACGACGACGCCCGGCACAATGGACCACAGGCTGCCGGAGCGGCGGTAGTTTGTGACGCTGAACCAGCTCCACAGGAGGTTCTGGACGACGCCGACGGCGACATTGGCCGCCATGTTGTACGTGTAGTCCCAGCGCACGCCCTTGAGATAGCCCAGGTGGGCGGCGTAGAGGGCGGCGCAGAAGAGGGTCCACGCGCGGAGGATGCGCCTCCGGCGGGGGCTCGGGCGGTCGAGGCGGAAGACGCGCACGGGCGAGTAGTACATGCCGTAGAGGACGCTGGCGCCGGCGGCGAAGTAGTCGAGCTCCTCGGTGAGCTGGAAGTCGCGGGTGTGGAAGAGGGCGCTGAGGACCCAGCTCGTGATGCCGACGCGGGCGAGGGCGACGTAGTAGGGCCGGAGGGGGTAGCCGGCGGGGAGGCGGGCGCGGATCTTGGCGAGGCCGGTGTAGTGGGCGGCGAGGTTGCCGAGGGAGAAGAGGACGCTGAAGGGCTCCTGCATGCCGAGGAAGCGGTGGAAGGGCCACTTGCCGTGGAACTGGACGACGGGGTCGCCGGCCGAGAGGCGCTGCGCGGTGACGATGTGCTGGCAGGTGTGGTCGCACTCGGAGGGGCAGTCCCAGAGGAGGAGGCGGTTGATGAGAGCTGGAGGCGGGGGAAAAAAAAAAAGGAGGAACCATGTTAGGCGTCTGGACCGATGATGGAGCCCGGTGTCGTGTTTCCTTCTTTCTGTTTTGTCTTGACAACATTGGGCGCGGATCGAGGCTCGACTTACGAATGGGGGTGTGGCCTTGCCGGAGCCGCAGTTTTCGGACTTGCAGACCTGTCGGGGACGTCAGGATTGAGTGACGGTGAGCAACTCGATTGAATGGAGAAGAACAACTCGATTGAATGGAGAAGAACAACTCGATTGAATGGAGAAGAACAACTCGATTGAACGGAGACGCAGGGGGAGAAGACTCTGACAATGGAAAGAGCACACACGCATTCATACCTCGAGACATTGTCGGAAGGCGGGCGAGCGGTCTCCGATGGAAGCTCGCGCCGTGCCGCAGAGCAGGAGGAGGAGGAGGAGGGGGAGGAGGCTTAGGGAGAGGAGCACGCCCCGGGCCTGCCCCTTTTGCGCTGCCATTGTGAAGGCATGTATGGGGGGGGGGAGGAGGAGGAGTGTCAGGTTAGAGGGCGAGAGGGAGAGGGGGGGAGAGGCGATGGGTCGTGTGGAGAGAGAGAGAGTGCGCGGGTAGGATGTACGTGACGATATCCATCGGAATGCTGTTGGGTCTGCGTGTTTGGTGGTGAGCTTTTGGAACAGACGGGGTTGGCCGGACGGGGTTCGGGGATGAAAGGGGCAGACGGTCACAGATGGCTGCATTTCTTTTTTTTTTCTTTTTTTTTTTTTAACTTTGCTTCACCGGCCATTTAATAAGAAAAGCTTCATCCAAGATGCGATTCATAAACACATGCTTGCTAGCTATTCCACCGCCATTGACCTGATCTGGCTGGCTTGGCTGCTGCACCACTCAATCTCAGCACGGCTTGCACTGTGCGGAGCCATCACCCGTCACGTGGCGCTCGTCTCCGTTGTGTTAGGCCTCCCCGTGCCCACAAGAAGCTGGCTACACCGTTGCCCGCAGCAACCCGCCGCGCTCCCATTGGTCCACTTCTTCCCGTCCCAAATAATGGATGCCAAGCATGCAACGCCTTCCGCCCGTTCTTCCTCTCTCGACGATTTCAAAAGCACACCAACACGGAAGCATCAGCTACGAGAAGACTTTTTTTCGAGATACATGGGCGAGCCGGGGCCATGGCCATCTACTGATACGTACGCAAAAGCCAGGCACCCTTACCTGATCCCGCGATTACTCTATTATTCGACGCTAGCGACCACATAACCGCGTTCATACATCGTCAACTACGCGTCTCCAGATGGCGACTGCATCGCCAACGCCAATGGCCATGGCCGGCCCCGTCCGGCGCGTCTCACAACGCCAGGCTCTACGGCGTCCTCTGTCACGGCAAATGGCCGGCCGGAGTGAGAGTCAGGCGGCGGCGGCGGCGGCGGCGGCCGCTGCTCTTGTTGCTCCAGCAAGCCAATCACCACCACCACCACCACCACCACCACCACCACCACAACAACAACAACAACAACACCAATACCAACAACAGCAGCAGCAGCAATTTCACGACGAATCCTCAGAGGACGAGATCCCCGTGCCCATGAAGCTGTCTGCTTTGACAAAGGCCCTGTTGCAAGACGATGTACCCGAACCTGCGGACAAGTTCGTGCCCTCGGCGCCCCAGACGCGAAAACGAGCCAGCGCGTTGAACAACGTCGCCTCGGCTGCCGGAGCTGCTGCCCCGGACAGACGGAATTTGCGTTCGGGCAGCGCGCAGCCGAACGCGCAGCCAACCAATGATGATAAAGGTGCCCAGCCCTTCCATGCGAGCCAGAGTCAAGAGGCGAGTCCCGTTAGGAAGCGGGTGGTTCGTTTGGGCGGCAACCCACACAACAGCCTCAACCAGATGGGGCCTGGCAACCGGCGCTCGACGTCCACGTCTCGAACAAGTGCCCAGCGGGCTTCTGTCCCCCCCCCCAACCGCCCTGGTAGTCACGAGAAGCCGGCAGAGCAGGAGCCTCAACCCCCGCGGGAGATGCGGGAGCAGCGGCAGGAGGTCAACACGCCGTCGCACGGCGAGAGAGTTGTGCGGATCGCCCTTGGATCCTCGGCCAGCCGACACAAAAGGCTTTCGTCCGGGCCCTCGTCTGGCCGATCGAACCTCGACCGATCCGTGGCGGATCGTTCTCACGCAGAGGCAGAGCATGACCAGTCGGAAGCTCCCGAGAGCGCCGTGCGGAACCCTGGCAGTCACGGCAGCGCATCTCGTTTCCCATCGACACGGGGGCGGCCCGAGGACTTGAATCCGCAAGGCTCCATGCGCATAAAGCGAGTCGGCAAACTATCTGGAAGCTTTCTGAGCGGGCCCGCGAGACGAGGTAGACGGCGCCAGAGCGAGGAGGGCGAAGCACACGCCGAGGGAGAACAGGCGGAAGCGGCGCCTCACCCCGACGCTGAGCATCAAGCGGCTGACGAGGTTCCCGAATCACCCATCTACCATGAAGCCAACCAGCTCAACTCGGGCAGCCCTGTTGGCGGCAGTGCCTCCCGCGCCGGGCACAGGAGACATGCCCCGGATATCGAGATTGCTGATCTGGGCTCTTCCAGACGCTCGTCCCGCGGTGTGCAGTTTGAGGCGCGACGCGACCATCACATCACAGTGCCGGAGGAAATGCTTCCCAAACGCATCGAGATCCCCTCGGTACATGACCAAGAAAATGAATATCCCATCATTTTCAAACGACCGGCCAAGCCCGCGTTATCGGAGAGGGACAAGCCCGTTGTTCGGCCTCTGAATTTCGATATCGGCAGTGCCAAGCCCGCTTCGTCGCCAGAGCGCAAACCACTTGCTTCCATTGCCAACAACACGCCTCACCGTGCGGCACCGCCACCTCCCCCGAAAATGTCAGTCTTGGATGCCGCGACATCGTCAGCGGGAGCGGCCACGACGACCCAAGCCAAGCAGCGCCGGAACGTCCTCCGAGTGAATGGCAAGTGCTACACCAGACTGGAGTGCCTCGGAAGAGGCGGTAGCGCCAAGGTGTATCGGGTCACGGCCGAGAATGGCAAGATGTTTGCCCTGAAGCGGGTGGCGTTGGAAAATGCCGACGAGGGCACCATTAGAGGCTATCGGGGCGAGATTGATCTCCTTGCGAGGCTCAAGGGTGTGGACCGGGTGATTGATTTGTATGATCACGAACTGAACTCGGAGAAGCAGGTTCTCACCTTGGTAAGTTTTTTTTTTTTTTTGGCGGTATGAAAACTCTTCTTCAGCTTTTCTAACAACAGGCCTGCAGCTCATGGAAATGGGCGAGCTCGACTTGAACAAGCTTCTTACGTCTCGACAAAATCCAGAGTCGGCCAAGTTTGACTCGGCATTCGTGCGCTTTTACTGGAAAGAAATGCTGGAATGCCTGCACTCGGTACACCAATACGACGTCGTGCACTCTGACTTGAAGCCCGCCAATTTTGTGCTTGTCCAGGGCCGACTCAAGTTGATTGATTTCGGCATAGCCAATGCCATTCAGACGGACGAGACGGTCAATGTCCATCGCGAGACACAGGTCGGCACTCCCAGCTACATGTCTCCCGAGTCGTTGATGGACGCCAACAACCCTCGCGGGGGACGCATGCCGGGTCGTCCCAAGCTCGTCAAGCTGGGCAAACCCAGTGACATCTGGTCCCTCGGGTGCATCCTCTACCAGATGGTGTATGGGCTGCCGCCCTTTGGACACATTGCCAACCAGATGGCGAGGTGTCAGGCCATCATCAACTGGGACCATGCTATTGAGTTTCCGTCGCGCGCCGTGGGGGGTGTTCCCGTTCCGCCGTCCCTCATCCGGACCATGAAGCGGTGCCTGAACCGGGATCTTCACATGCGGCCTACGTGCGAGGAGTTGCTCCATGTTACGGACCCGTTCTTGCATCCCGTTGAGTTTGGGGACAGGGCGCTGCCGATTGACGAGGAGCTCCTGGGGAGGATTATCCAGAGCGTGGTGGCGAGGTGTCGCGAGAGGATGCCCACCGAGGGGGAGAGTGCGGCTGTTTGGCCGCAGGCGTATTGGGGGAGCATACGGAAGGCGATGGCTGGGCGGATGTGAAAGTCAAGGGGGCGTGGTTGGATATTTCCTCAACGGGTTGGCTGCCCGGATTGGTAAAAGTATTGATGATGGTGTTGAGCAGGAGGGAGCATTCGTGTTGGATTGAAGGTTGTATCCCTAACCCTAACCCTAACCATTCTTTTTTTAGCGGGGGATGAAGGAGGGGGCGTTTTTTTCTTCGTCTCTTTTTTTGTGTATATATTATTCTGAGTGTGTTTGTTTGTGGTATCCCTTTGGTGGGGGGTGGGGATGAGGGTTTTTTGTATACGGGTTTTGAGCATGGATAGCGAAGTGTTGTATGGATGGTTTTTCACGGGTGTGCTGGGTGTGATGGGGTGGGTTGTTGGAGTTGAGAATGTGAGTGTGTGAGTGTGTGTATGTATGTGTGTGTGTGTGTGTGTGTGTGTGTGTATGTGAGTGTGTGTGTAAGTATGTAAGTGTGTATATGTATGTGTATATGTAAGTGTATATTATTCATGTACGCTAGGTAGCTAGAGCCACTAACTAGTTCATCAACTAACTTCTTAATATAGGAAAAACCCTAAGATAGGGGAGAAAACCTATATTCTTCTATATAGCTTCTGCTAAGCCTTTAATATAAAGTCTTTATTGTTTTTAACTATTAGTATAAGATATTTGCTAGTTCCCCTGGAACTACAGATAATAACAAAAGTGTGGTTATACTTTATATAAAAGGTTAGTATATTAGTAAAAACCCCTTATAAGCACCTCCCCTCCTAATCCAGCTCTTCCTCCTTTATTTTATTATTTCTGTTACCTTTAGTCCTATTTTTAGCCTTAATATTATATATTTACTATGCCTTATAAAGCTCTTCTGCTAACCTGTACTGCTAAAGTTGCCTAGTTAAAAGCACTTACTTTATAATATTTAGTACTAGCTTTTTATTATTAAGCGCTACTCTAAGTTCCTATAAGTCTCTTATTATTAGCACTACTAGGATTAGCCTTAAATAGTTATATTCTAGGTATAATAAGATAAGGTGGTAGATATCCTTGTTTTTTCCCTAGTATTAATATATTAGTAATATTACCTTAGGCACTTGTTTATTATATAGAAAGGTATTTAGCCTTATTTTTTTTATTTAAAGCTATACTAAGGCTGTAGATTTATGCTTTAGCAGGCTATTATAAAGCCTTGCTATCTTTTTTATGCTTTTAAAGTTAGGTTTCTTATTTATTGCTATTACTTTTGCCTGTCCTTGTGATGGATTCGAGCTTAAGGCTCGGATCTTTACAGTCAGAAGAATGACCACATTATAAAAGCTAGACTTTACAAGCTATACAAGCAATACGAGTTAGGTATGCATATTAATATACTTTAAGTCAGCCTCTTAACTTAAGCTTTATACTAGCTAATCAGACCTTATATATATCTAGGTCTATCTTACTTTAGCCTCTTTACTTAGGCTATATAATAGTAAATAGAATAAGCTATAAAGGTAGGACTTCTAAAAGGATTGCAGATCTTTTCTTTCTCTTCTTCCCTAAGAAGATTATTCTTATTTATAGTTACTAATACTATAGTTATATATTAGCTAAACTATAACATATGTTATGGTCTAGCTAATGTGCAACTGCAGTATTAGTGACTATGAATGAGAATAATCTTCTTAGGAAAGCAGAAAAGGAAAAGATCTGCAATCCTTCTAGAACTCCTGCCTTTATAGCTTATCCCCTTTACTATTATATAGCCTAAGTAAAGAGGCCAGAGTATAATAGACTTAAATACATATAGGGTCTGATTTGCTAGTGTAAAGCTTAAGTTAAGAGGCTAAATTAGAGTATGTTAGTATGCGCGCCTAACTTATATTGCTTGTATAGCTTATAAAGTCTGGCTTCTGTAATGTAGTCATTCTTCTAATTATAAAGATCCGAGCCTAAAGCTTAAATCTATTATATAGCCCCCTTCTTGCTGCTAAAACGCCGTAATAGTAACGAAATATAGGCCCCCCTCTTTATTGTATTCTTCTCTAAGCTCCCCTAGGTATATG
Source organism: Aciculosporium take MAFF-241224 (assembly GCA_000222935.2). Lineage (NCBI taxonomy): Eukaryota > Fungi > Ascomycota > Sordariomycetes > Hypocreales > Clavicipitaceae > Aciculosporium > Aciculosporium take. The sequence goes on along the minus strand of AFQZ01000730.1, from coordinate 1,398 downwards.
TAGACGCTGGTTTAATGTGTAATCTACCTTTAACCGGTCGTCTTGCTAACCGGATGTGGGTTGCCAGCCCCCTGCATTTTTAATATCTGTATAATAATATAAACTTAGTCCCTGGATTCTCTTACGTTGTCTTTTATTGTCCCTTTTTTATTAACTATCTCGCTCTTATTAACTCTCTTGTTTATGCCTGTTTTAGGAATATAGTTGTTTTTCTTTCTTATAAAACGTTTTCTTGTCTCCTATAATATTATATCTGTCTGTATATAAGTTGAATTTCCCTAGTATAATTTATGGTATCCGGTTGCTAATAGTTTTAATGTAAGAAGCATATTTGCTGCAGCAGGAGCTCCCCTGCTACCCCCCCTAAACCGCGTATATGGCGGTCTTGTTGTAATAGGTGACTTAAACGACGAGGATACCGCTAGCGCCGTTGAATATAAGGCGTTCTGCATTTGTTGTGTAAACGACCTTTATGTCCGCGGGGAGGCTAAATGCCTTCCTAACCCTCGCGGCTGTGCCTACTGTGCTTATTAGGTAAGTTATAGGAGTTGTCTTTAGGAAAGGGAGCTCTTATTAGTGAACCCTAAGTTGCAGCGGACTATTAAGGATATACACTAACTTACTGCCACTAGGCGTGTAATTAAAGTCCCGGCTGTGCCCGCGGCGCCGGGGCGTAGGGCCACCTGGGCTATTCTTACAGCCGAATTTGTTTATGCTAGGCGTTGTTTTAAGGACGCTCTTAGAGCTGCCTGTGCTGCTGCCCCTGCTGCTGTTGCTGCTCTAAGCCTCCCCCCCGCTGTCTTCTCTGGTCCCCTTGTTATGCCTATTGCCCTTATAGTAATAATAAATATGCTATAGGCTGCTAATCTGTTGGTTAAAATGCGCTGACTTTGAGGCACTCTTGTAGAGAGCACTATAGCCAGTAGATGCCTCCTAGAACATGCCGGGGCTCTTGCTAATTATTCCCCTCTTTTATTTAAGCAGTCTGCCCTTGGAACTACCCCTCCCTAGCCTCCCTCTAGGGATGAGAGTTCTGTTAAGACTCCCTGTCCCTCTTGTTCTTTTAATCCTCCCTTAACCCCCCCTTCTCCCTCTAAAGATGGCTCCTATAGGGGTATTAATGATACTATAACCGACGCTGACTAGGAGGCTGATCAGGAGGAGAATTGCGCCCGAGTGGCGCGAAAAGCAAAGCGAAAGCGCCTCCGTAAGGAGGCCAAAGAGCGAAAGAAGCGGTAATGGCTATGTGCTGTTTTTTTTTTTTTTTTTTTTTTTATATATAGGTTCGGACTCGGTCCATTTTTTGTAGAATTTTGTAGATTAAATCTAGTTCGCCCTCCGTTCGGGCCTGTTATGGCTGTATATGTCACCCTATTATGCTTTAAATCTCTTTAGTGC